>JAMKCH010025717.1:0-19681 GCA_023653785.1 Ophioderma brevispina | reverse complement strand
GTTTTCATCTGGAGAGAAATTTTTTAAGAATATTTCCCTGCACATGCCAATGTACGTCATAAAAAATGATCTTTCAAGAGAAGCTACAGATGGACTCTCATACAATGCACTTATGAAGAGCTGCATCGGGAGTGATCAAATGCACTTACAGAGAGAGGGGAGCGATCACTCTCCCGCCTAAAATACATTGTGTCTTATTTTGAAAACAATGATTTGCACCTAATTTACCACCCAACTACTAAAATTTATTTGGTATTGCTCCTTTGTTGTCTTATAAACCCCTTCACAATTCACAGCAATGCTTGCACCATTTGCAAGCGTGGGCATGCTTGCACCACTTGCACGCGTGCGCAATTCGCGTAATGTTCCAAATACTAGCCTGCACGAGCATGCGCAAGCCTGAGTGACCGCAAGCACCCTGCGCGCAATCTTGCAAGCACCCTGCGCGCAATCCTTCAAGCACCCTGCGCGCAATCCTTCAAGCAACCCTGCGCGCAACCTGCAAGCACCTTCGCGCAAGCTGCGCATGCGCGTAATGTTTCAAATACTAGCTATCTTGCGCAAGCTTTTAATTTGCTTGCTTGCAAGCATGCCCGCAACAATGCACAAGCATTCTGCAAGCTTGTTGTGCAAGCTTGCTGCCAGCTTGCTGCATCGTGCATATAGCTTTCCATTTTCGTAAGGGGCTGACTCTGTTAATTTGGTGCCATTTGATTGTGACACAGTATGTTATGGAACCATCCAAAATCTTCATCTTACCTCTTCTGCTGAAATAAACGTGGTTGTACATATAATAACTAAGTTACATGCCCGTATTATTTTATTTTTCTCACACCAACCCCCCTATGTCCATGTCACCATTCGCTATTATGTGAGTTACAGCAGTCTAAGCTACACAACATTAACACAACTCTAAAGGGAGGCAATATGTTCCCCGGATCTCAATCATCATACAATAATCAATCCATATACCGTCTAATTACTAATATCAGTTTTTATTTTTCCCTAGAGAGCATGTTCCTAACTATCCCTACAGAATGGTATTCTTAATTTGAAGTTTTAATTATATCCGCAAAACATCAAAATGACAATAATTTAATTAATTCACCACATCCATAAATCATGGAGGAAGTGATGACGTTCTAAAACATTGATTACAAGTGAAGTTGTCATGTGCTTTAGAAGTTATTGTTAATATTAGTAGTTACGGTTGATTCCTATGATATTCAAAAGCAATAAAAGAAAATAAACAAACTTCCTATCATTTAGAACTAAAAACTCAGCCTGTCTCACTATAGAATCGATATTATTAACTATCAACACGGATTTCTAACTAACAATTGAAGCGAAAATAGTTAATGTCTTCATCGCTCCTAACTCATTAAAAGTCTTCACATAATAACACAACTCCTTAGAATTTTCCTTTAACTCTCCTACTTATTTGCAGTTCGGTGGCGCATATTCAGTACATACAGGGATGTCCCTAGAGTTTACATGAAATTAATCCGTCATGAATTAAAGAGAAATATTTAATCATGGTCTTTATCGTTCCTAACTTCATTACACGTTTACAAAATAATATCACAACCACATAATTATTTTCTATCTCTCGTAATTTGTTTGCAGTCATGCGCATTGCAGTCCATCAGGCATGACCTTGATTTACATAATAGTGACCGTGGATAAATTAACAATGAAAACTCAAAAGAGGAGAAGAGATTTCACGATGTGCATTTTTCAAAACAAATCTTATTCTTTCCAATTGCCTGAACTGTGCCTTCTGCAATTCTTGCAGACACACACAGATAACACGCAGACATACACCAGAGTACTCCCTATTTACCTCCTCATTCTTGCAGACGAACACAGAATCCAGAATCGGAAAAGCGAGGGACGCAAAAGCAGAGTTAAAAATGCGTGTTATCAACAAAACGTTAACTGCTTCACATAACTCATTACACACGTATTGTAGCTAAGAATTTCGTATACCTGGCTACTTGATACAACAATAACACTTCAATAAAGAGTTCTGCAAAAATAAACCACTTGGCCGATAACTCGCAGATTTACTCATACACAAACCGTATAATTTGGGGTTTGATTTGCCAATAATTGGGAAGTATCAAAATCGCGTTGAATGACCAACTTTCCTTCAGCGTAGCGAGGAATTCCTATGGCGCAGTTACCTTGAGGGTATCGTTATACAAAACAACGTTGCAATCATGATTTAATATGCTGAACAATGTGATACATAGACACCCAACGCTCCTAAAGCATTAAGTATTCTGGGTGATCATAGACCGAAGTCTGGCCTTGTTGAAGTCGACTCTTCATGTAATAGTGAAAGCATGATCATTTCATGCCGAAGATTTAATCGAACATACGATCACCGATCACAGCTGTCTAAGTTTAAGTTGTTCTGACGGTATGTCTTCAAGAATGTACTTCCTCTATGTTAGAACGTTTTCTTTGGAACCACCAGCACGTGGTTCTTGCTCTTGTCTTTTGCATATCCGCTTTCGTAATTTAGTCTACCTTGTTCCCACCTTTTCTCTCTCCTCTCGCTCCCCCTCTCTCTGCGTATTCAAGATTTGTGAGGCCAACCAGGTAACCTTGTAATGGGTGGGGGTAGGGTATGGGGTCCTGAATATGATAAAACTTGTTCTAATCCAATAATGAGATAATCATGGCTAAATGGGTAAACTTATCTCAAAATGCTTTTTATTCGATTCGATCGCAATCGGACATTTGATTCCCGAGATATGGCTGATCACAGTATAGTGTAGCGAAAATTGGCCAAAAATGCATCATCTCCATTTTTATCATGTGCGAAAATTTCAAGGGTAATGTTAAGATATTTTCAAAGATAGTTTTATAATATTAAACATTTAGTTTGGCTAGTTGACTAAATAAATACTCCTATTATCTTTTCCTCATGTAAAGTAATTAAATGTCACTGGGTAAGTGATTTTTATGTATTTTATTGTTTTCGTCACCCTGCGATATTAAGAAAATTATTTTAAAATTATCAGGACAATGGATGCACCTATTTCGGTTCGATAATTCTTTCATTATAATTATGATAATTCAGTTAAAGTGAAATTTAAGAAAAAAAACAATATTCCATATTTTCACATCCAAAAGCGCCCTCATTTGTCTAAATGTTTCGAGGCGTATAACTCGTTTTCGTTAAAATAACGCAATATCCCAAAACGAGAACGAGCGTAACTAGAAAACGCTACTGCTATGAACATGAAATTTGGCACACTTGTAAGCAAATACGGGCTAGTGAACCATGAAGCCGATTTTCAAAATTGTGTGCAAATTCAAATTACACGCCATGAAATTAATGCTTGGGTCTATTGCCGGTTCATGGGCAACGGTATTAAAAATTCGGCTTATGGTTTCACAGCCGTATTTACCATCCCTGCATATGTCACCCAGTTTCGTCCCGTAGCATGTTTAGAGTTATTTAGTTTTCCATTCGTTCTCGTGTTTAGCCAATCAGAGGCCTTACGTGTTTACCATGGCCACCAGAGCAAAAATTTTTCATGGATTGTAAAACTTTGTGACATGGGCTACAATATGATTTACCATGTATATACCACTTATTTAGGAAAATTTAGACAAATCATTTCAAAAGTCCCTGCTTCCAGACCCCCATCTCCCCCCCCCCCCTTAATCATGGTCCACTCGACTCCGATGTGTGAAATCCTGTGTCCCTGAAGATACGTTGTTCCACCCGTTCAATCCGACAGGATCCTAATGGTGATTCAACTCATCGACAGACGTCTTCGGACGCTAGCCTCTCTAACATTTCTTTTTCACGCACACATATGTTTCATGATCGGCGCGCAAAGCATGTTCGAAAGGCAGACGTCCGCACCTCACCTTTGGTGGACGTCCCCACTTATTAATCCTCTTCGAGGTCCCATTGACGAACACAAGATCGGCAGTTTTAAGAATTAATGGTCTAGGATTCCGACAGTATAGGCCTACTCCACCAATCTGTCGTGTCTCAACACGTCCCACTCTTAAGTACTCCAAAAAGAATCCATTGATCACAAATATTAGGCTCTATGCTAACTATAAACCTGGTTTGCAACTACTTAAGATCTGTAAATCATACTGTAACACTGCATATCAAAATTGCTAGTTAAACTTCTCCTTTAAAGTTGGATGAGCCCAGACCATCTAAGGTAGCTTAAATCAAAATAACATAAACTATGGTAAGCACATACCGTTTGAATATTTTTGGCAAATGTTGCACTAAAAATTTGAAAGCTAGCTTCTGTAATTTTGTTGTCAGTTATTTTACTTGCAATTTTACAAAGGAACGATGTCACTGCTCATTCACTCGGGCAATGACATCACAATAGACTGATTTGAGATGAGTGACCAGAGGATGAAGTGAAATCACTGAAACCAGATTTAGATCAGTGGCCAATTTCTATAATCCTGACCAAGCTTTATTTGTTGGTTAAAATTTACTAGCATCAAAATATTTAGCCCAATTAGTTAATTCTTGTAAAATTCTAAAAATTTTACCTTAGGGACTTGGATATGATTACATAAACTGCTTGCATATACCCTCAATATACTTTTTTTGGGAGACCCCCCTTTAAGTACAACGGCTTCGTTGATTTCCTTTAATTCTCGATGCAATTCAATGGTCAAAACACGTTTATCGGATTCATTGGCAGATATACAATAGGTGCCATTCGGTGTGAAGGTATAAGTGGTTTCCGTTTTGCCTGTCACTGATCAGGAATTTTTTAGTTTAAAAAAAAAAACCCCTTTGGCTGCTATATAAAAAAGGACTTATCAAAGAGGATAGGGGTGCGTCAGCTACCACCCCCCTCCCCTTTTTTTACTTTTTTTATTTTTTGATTTGAAAGGAAATAAAGAAAGTGGAGAGAAAGAAAAAGAGGGAAAGAGAGATGAAATATGAAAAAGAAGAGGGAAAGAGGGAGAAAGAGACAAGAAATAGGAAGATTAGAAATGGAAGGGCGAGGCGGATCGAGCCTAAAATTGGCGCCTAGAAAAACGGAACCTTACTTGAGTCCCTTGTCTTTTTTCCCCCCCCCCTGGAGGCTCAGGTCTGGTTACGCCCCTGTGGTTGGAGTAATCTCTCCATTTACACCCCCACATCCACTCCTCATCAATCTTATTTACACAGTCCATACTCTCGGTACATCCACCTTCGATTCGGCCTTCTTTTCTTTCTTGTCACTTGAAACTCCATTCTCATCACTATTTTTAAACAACATATTTCTTGTCCTTTCTAAAAAACATGCCAATACTACTTTAACTAGCTCCTTTCCTGCGCTTTCTTAGATATCCCTTACGTCCCTGAGAATATTAAAAAAAAATCAAAGAACCAAAGCAATTTTTTTGCTGATATGTAACACATACAAAAAGTAAACAATTAATAGTAACGTTAAAAGTAATTAACCCTTTATGTGCTGAAAACAAACAATTTCAATGTGGACATTGCTAAACGTAACCGTTACTGTACAAAGTCTATGGGAAAATGATGTGTATTTTGCAACACCCGTTAAAAATAGAGGATTCCTAAAACTGCAAGTTTTGTGTTAAATATATGTAAATTGGGTCTTCTAGACTAGATTTCAACATAAATTAAGTTTTCAAAAACTTTGATGTAAGCGCAAGGTTCATTTGATTTGAATTATCCGTCTTTTTTGCCCATTTTTCGCGTGCTTTGAAAACAATGTTTTGCCCCTAATTGGCAGCCCATATAACAAATTTCATTTTTACTGCTGATTTGGGGTTTTCTTATGACCCTTCACATGTGGTATAAATTTCTTACAAAATTCCCTCGGGAAAGTGGTCTCATGGACCCCCCTCCCCCCCCCCCCCCCCCCCCCCCCCCCCGGCACCAACGGGAGTGAAACCCCTTGGTCACTTTAAAAAGTGTTAACATAAAACTTCCAGTTTTAAGTAATCCTGTGTTTTTACGGGTGTTGCAAAATACACGTTTTGTACATTAACTGCTTAGCAACGTTCACGATGAAATTGTTTGCTTTCAGCACATAAAGGGTTAATTATTTTTAACGTTACTAATAATTGTGTACTTAAATGTATATGTGTGCACATATATCAGCAAAAAGGGCCGTTTTTTAATATTCTCAGACGACTTCCTTTAGTGCTTAAGGAGGGGCTTCTATGAGATTTTGGCCCGAAACCGGGGGGGGGGGGCACTTGTATTCCAAGGTGGATATCATGCTCGTGTATGGCCTCCCAATGAGCACGTTTTTCACTTGGCAAGAAAAACACCCTAAGCACGTATTTCGGTTGATTTTGCTATACCCTAAACAAGTACTTTGGGCTTGGTTTTGCTACCCTTAACAAGTGTTTTGGTTTAATTTTAAAACCCTAAACAAGTAATTTGCATGACATTTTAAAAATACACCCTAAACAAGTATTTGGACATAATTTTTGCTACCTTAAACGAGAACGTTTATAAATGTACCTTTAACCACTTTACAGGCTATAGGCTCTTATTGTAACTGGCCCTAGCCTGATAGGCCTAAAGGATTTTTTTACACATGATTTCACTGAAGTTTTTTATTTCACTCTTTTGTGTAAACAGGTAAAAGCGTCAATTTGCGCATTATCTACAGCCTAATATGTTTAAAATTTAAATCCATTACAATCAAATGTTGTCCCTATTTCTTTGAAATTAATGGGTGCTATCGGGTGTCGTAATTGATTTTTTTTCCTGCATATTCAGCCATTTCATTTAACTAAGTAAAACCCGGACTAAAATATCCATGACCTTATTTTGATTGACATAAATTAGAGACAGACCCTAATTCTGTTTTCTACGCACATAGGCCTACATCTAACGATTATTCTTAGTGTAGAATCAGTACTCGAAAATGAAATGAAACTCCAAATTATAAAGGCTATATATGTAGGAGACGGCAACGAAATAGAGAAAATAAGCTGAAATAAGGCTGAAAACGGTTAAAATCACTCGGGAATCTACCATGTGAAATCAGAAGAAAATCTGGAACAAAACCCGCTATTTTCCAGCATTTCAATGTAATTTTTACAAGTACTCAAAATATCACACCCTAAACACATATTTTTCGACGTGAAAAGCATACCCTTATTTTGAATTTTTGACGATTTTGATACCCTAAACAATGTACGCGCGTACATCGCCTGATCTCAAAAAACGACCCTAATTACGCGTTTTTGTACACGAGCATGATATCCACCTTGGAATTTTTTTTTTTTTTTTTTTTCGCCATGGGCGTTGAGATTTTATTAGCTCTTAGTGATATAGCCCCCCCTGCACATGCGCATTTATCGTTCTTCGGTCCAGCATCAGTAAACCGAACTGTTCCTCTTGTATAGTTGTTTCTTCCATACCATTTGTTTCTGTATTCCTTTCAAAAATGTTCATTGTTATGTGACATCAACCTTATCCTTCTGTAATTACCACCACCGCAATTTTGATGGTCCTCATCTCCTTGTAGATCTTTCTACTCCTCTGCATGTCCTTTAGTTTGTCAATGTTTCTCTGCATCAAGGTCCATAGCATGTCCACCCCTCTTCACCCAAATATATTTCATACTTCACATGGTCATAACATTTGGTCTCGTAACCATACCATTTTATTCTCTCCAACACCCTTCTGTTCTTCTCCCTACTAAACTCTGGGTCGCTGTTTAAAATGCTTACGAATTTTTACAAGGCCAACTCCGTCCAGTGTCACTCTCTATCTCACTCTAAATAACTTCCTGATCATTCGAGTTATCGGGACTGCGAACCCTAGATATCCTCGGAATAGAGAACCTTCGGGAGCATCGCAACCGTTCATGTAATGGATACCTTGAAAACATAATCCTAGTGGCCAAACCGGCCAGCCCCCTAGTTGAAGCGAACTCAGTCTGATGGTTTCCCTATTGCAGCGTGAAATTCTAAAATCGGCCGATCTGATGTTTATCGTCCTGATTTTTTATCTGTCAGTAAACGCATATTGTCCGTGGTACGAACACATCTGGAAGAGATGTGTTAAATTCAAAAACTCAAAAGCCGTATTAAACGCTGAAATGCTCAACTTTTGTTCACAGAAATTAACGCGTGAACCCATTTTACCTTAACTTTTTTGTATCGAATATGTAAGGCTTCATACAATAATTGAAAAGATTGTCGTAAGTCTGAGACACACTATCGATTTTCCTTTGTTTGGAGTCAATCACAGAATGGATAAATGTCCATGAATGAACGTCGAGACTGGGTGGAAGAGGAGATTAGGCGACCTAAAATATTGTAGTTTGTTACGAGTGACCAAAACTCTTAAGTACCTATGATTGGACCAGAACTGTCAAATATTTTTCCTGAAACAAGACAATAAATGTGAACGTACCAGATGTTCTAATATATCCTTATGGCGTAAAAGAACATTGGTGAGGAATAATTACTATTCGTATCATTTTCTTTTGTTGTTGAATGCTTCAGAGAGTTTGTTCAAGTCGGTGTTGGCATTTATTCAATGCAGTTGCCTTGTAATTTTTTCTTTCTTCGTGAGAAGGGCGTTTTTTTTAAATTATGGCCTTAATCTGATCGGTCTTGTGACAAAACATCGAATTTCTAGTGTATTGGAGCATACAACCCTTCAGAACGAATGGAATCGTCGACACGCCCCCAAAAACGTTTAATGAACGACAATAAAAAATCCTACTATAATTCGTTTATATTACAAATCATTTTTTTTTATATTTTAGATGGCGACTCATCTGGCATATTTTCTCGGCCTGTCAATATCCAATGGACGTTTTTTCGCGTACGTGTGGCTGGAAACGTGAAGTTCGGTCGGGATCGTCTTGTTGCAAGCCTATATTTTACTTTTTGTTGGGTATAACGCATATTCGTTTACAGTCTGGGATTTGTCAAAGAGTAATCGTCAAGGATTCTCTGACCAATTTGATCATTCCTAAAGCCATTAATAAAGGTGATGAACCCACATAAAGTATATAGTGGCGTCAATTATGACTTACGATTCAAATCTCTGAATTCCGTGGTCCTTAAAATGTGGGTGTACGGCACGCCCAATCGGGTGCTGTGGTTTGGTAGGGTTGTAGCGTAGGTTTTTGGTACTTAAACCGTGCTTGGCAGTGGCTATTAGAAATGTTTTTTTTTTTCATAAATTATCTTGCATATAAATTCCTTTTTTCTCATGAATACAGATTTCAGATTTCAAATCAAACCCTGATCAGCCTCTGTATACCGTGTTTTTTGTAATGGATGTTAGTTCTTGACGCAATATCATTGCTCTGCTGAAAACGGCCTCTTCAGTAAATATATAATAATAATATAATTCCGGTGTGAAAGTGCACATTTTGCGGTTGGTTTATCCTGTATAGGTGTTATTTGTTTCAGGACATTATTTTAGAAGATTATGGACAATATAAGTACTTTAAATTGGTCAAGCAATTTATTGAGAGCACAGAGCACATGGTAAAAAATATGATCTTTAGTCTAAAATGTCACTACGAAGCACAATGTGTTTATCATAAATTGACCTAGTCGCAATAGTGAAACGCTTTGGCCTTTTCTTTGTCCTCTAGCATGACAAGCTTACTTAATTACCAATTTCGCTTTTATAAGAACTCTATGGACCAAAACCTCACATAAGAGTTCCAAGAACTCTTTCTATGACTTGGTTACGGTACTCAACGTGGAAAATGACCTGGGCTTAGATTGGCGAGTTCTAATGAGTGAAATTGGAAAGGATGATGTCTGGGACACTTTTAATATAAAGAACAAGAGTAAATCTGCCAGCGAATTCGCTATCGACGGTCACTGATGAAATGCCAGAGAAAGGGGAAGCAACGATCCAGTGGACGGATTCTTCAACCATGTGTTTATCACGACAGAGAGCCTGCACGAACATGAGGGTAATCAGAAGATGGGAAAAATCAATATCTACTAAGCATGGCAAAGAAAACCGTTCGTTGGTCATTGCCATTTATTGTTTTGTCCGTTCCTGTTTAATATTGATCGTTACAATGTAGTCTATTCTTACGTTGTACCATTATTCAAGTGAATTTAATAGTTGGCAGAAATAATCTTTTCCGCGAAACCAATCGTGTCCCCTTCGCTTCCGTTAACAAATTTCACGTTTTACCTGATTTATGAAATTTCTCCACTTAAGATGTTCACCCCTCTCTCTTGCTGAAGATGTTCTTTTTGTTTCCTTATCCTCGCATACAATTTTTTTTTCGTATTCAACCTCAAATCCCCCTGGAGTAAAGAACCCTCCCTAAGGCAGCTGGTTGTAATAATAACATTATATGAGTACCACAAATAGCTGCTTATGCTTATTGGGTGGCCTATATAGGATATTGACCATCACTCACAATTATAGCTTTCAGAATTTGGTTGCTATTCCAGATTCCATGAAAATACAGCAACTAAAATTCTAAAAGAGTTACAGTGGTAAGTAAGGATCCGACCACTCTAAATTAAGGGATTTAAAATAAATCCCCACATGATTGTGAGTAGGGACCAATCCATTGTTAGAGTTAAATAAACCTTATAGATTAGATTTTAAATCTATAAGATTTAATTTTAAACTAAAAATGGATGAGTCCCAATCACAATCCTTTGGGGTTTATTTTAAATCCCTTTAATTTAGAGTTGTAATCATACTTTGATGCATGTGAGGATGCTACTGAAAACTTTTTGAGTGAAGTAAATATTCTTAGAATACGCCAAAAAGTGGCGTTTTCAGTGGTTATTAAATGGATACCAGGAGGAAAGGACAAAAGAATCCCTCCCCCACCTAGCCCTTCCACCACTTTTATTATTCTCCCCCCCCTATCACCCCCCCCGACACACACATCAAAACACCCTCACCCACCAACACACCCACTCCCCCCCTCCCACCCCCCCCACAGCACTTCTTCTACCACTACCACATCAACCATCTTCTTTTCTACATTTCCCCCCACTTCAGTCCTCCTCAGCTCACCTACTTATTCTGAACCAATTTCCAGCTCCCCACTAACCAACGCCTCTCCCTCCTGTCCTCCCCCTACACTGGATCTATCTTCCCCACTCTCATCTTCCTCTGTCTTCTCCAACATATCCCTTCCTCTCCCCTCCTCCCCCTTCCGCCCACCCACGCACCCTCCCGCGTCACATTTCTCCTACTAACCGCCCCGATTCCCCCCTCCTTCCTGTCCTTTCTATATCACCCAGATTAACCCCATACCATCCCTCACACGGTACCCAACCTGGCCAGAACCTAATGTATCATTTTCAGAGGCGTGTTATTGAGTCAATCCCACCAATGCAACAGTTTGGGAAATTGTACCTCAATTAGGGTCATATGATCACATAAAAATCCATTCTTAACACATAAAAACACTCTCCTTTACGCTCATTTGCCCACAAAGCATTAGCACCTAGACCTTTTAGTGTGATCATTGAATGATAATTTTGACTTAAACTTTGGAACACTTTTATCCCTAAGTACTGGCATGTGCTTAGTGCCGTATTTTAGGCACATTGCATGCATTATGGGTCAAACATCCTCTGGGTCATTTTATAGTCTACTTTATTTTTAGCTATCTATTTGAACACAAATTGTATTTCAAAAAGGACTTAAAATAAGATATTTAAGGTTAGATTCGTGTGCTAAAAAATTACATTTGGCTGTATTCCCAAAGGTTGGACTTCACTCCAATTGTATAGTTGTATCTCCAGAACTCATAATTGGATTATGATCCAGTAACCTTCCCACCTTCAACTTTTTTAATAATACTAATAATATGCAGGCATTTATAAAGCGCTCTTACACAATCGGTATCACAGCGCTGTACACTCTATTTTATTACGCGCCGTTAGGAAATCGCTCACAATCATTTCGCTTCATCTAGGAGCTGCTCTAAGGACATGCCTTACAAGCGCCCACTGCCTATCAGCACTTAGATTTGTAATACCCCCATGGGACAGCTCCCCATATTTCGCTTGGGTCGACGAAGCAAGGAGGTAAAGTGCCTTGCCCAAGTGCACAACACATTGGCCAGAGCGGGCTCAAACCCACAAACCGTTGGATCATGAGTCGGCAGGTCATATCCACTGGACCACATGTGCACTCCATTTTTTAACACTTAAGTTTATAAATGGGGGGGGGTCCACGTGGATCAAACATTTGTTTTCGCTAGCATATTAACGGTAAATTATTTTTGCCAAAACTTTAGTAGTACTTGCCTAATTATCAGGTGTGGATATTTTAGTGGGAAAAATTCAAATAAGCCATGGCGGTTTATGGTTTTTAGCTTAAATAAGCATTTTGGTGGCACTATTCGAAACTTGTTTTGCCTTAAATCGTATGGAGTAACCTTTTATTGCAGCAAATGTATGTATTTATTTTTAATATCATGAGGCCAAATTGTTCTGAAAAAAGTCTTTGGGGGATGGGTTTTCCATTTTGCGGCGGGAGAATTTTGTGTGGGAATCCAAAAAAATCAGTTTTTGGAACGCCATTTTGAAATCGATACAACAGTGCCATTGTTTTCCTATTAGTGGTTGAGTTGATGCACCCCATCAATGGCAGAGTTTGGGTACAGAATTCCAATGGCAAAGTGGTTTTCAGGTGCAAAACGATTGTGCCGTAGTTTCACCGAATCGGAGTGTATGTTTGTATTTCAATTATATAGTCCAACGACGAATGGCAGTATTGCATAGATCTCAAATTTAGTATTTTTGTTTGTTAGTGCAATTTCTTTTGTAGTTTGTGAACTTAACAAAGATGGCCGTTTAAAAGACAACACCCCCATTTTAATAATGATATAGCAAAATGAAATTCTAAATTAACAGTATTTAGAATAATTGAGTATTAAATGCCACCCATTTTTTCCGTTCACGGAGAGTAAGAGCATAGCCACGGCGCATGTCAGTAGAGTAGCGAACGTGGTTGGCTGTAGCTTGTTATGATTTCCAAGGTTTGTCTGTCCTTTGGAATGAAGAGTCTATCACTTGCGCTATATCTAAGAGTTCGATTATATATGGGTTTAGGTGAATAATGCAGAAAGTAAGGTCATTTTCAATTTGTCATAGTTTTGTAAGTATTTATTGTTAAGTTAAGTATGCAATTCTTCTATGTACTAATTCAGTACAATTCAGGCCAAGTTGCTAGAATGCAGGATAACAGGTGGACCATCGGAGTGACAGAGTGGGACCCCCAGAAATGGCCAGAAAGCCAGGACGTCCTAAATTACCAGATGGAGAGACAAATGACAAAACCAACTTGGTCAACTTGGGCAGAATGGCTAAAGATAGAGTTTGTTGGAAACATTCTAGGGAGGGAGTTCTCCTTCGTGAGTGATCTAAGCCCTGGATATGGTATATGGATATGGATTTAATTCAGTATCCAAATTGTACTGTTGATCTTACTAATTGATTCCGGTTAAAATTTAACTTTGTGCTTGTGGCGCTTTGGAGATTTTTGTTTGGAGAGAATGGAACATCACACCTATTACGAACATTCAAAATTCAAGAAGAAAAGTCAAATATTTTGACGTTAAATGGAAATCAATTAGGGATGTTTAACATATGTTTTACGGACCTGCACACTCTTGGATGTTTCATATTGTGAGTATTTTAAGGACCCTGTCGATGTCGCGTGGTGCTCTTTCTGGTTTTCCAATGGTGAAAACCTTTTGGAATGAAAATTGTTCATTTTTACTCTTCTAATTTAATATTCAAAAGATAGATGCACATATTAAATCTATTAATAATAAGGGGTGACAACTGAAAAAGAGCCTAGCTGGTATTTGTAGGAAATCACGATGGACAACAAGCAACCCGCAGACTTTCTGGAAATGAACCCTGTCTCAAGTCTTGATTGTTATGAGTTTTTTTAATTCTATAACGCTTGAACCCGTAACTATTGTTTAATATGCACATAAAAAGTATTTTGTGCAATCATTATTTCAAATCAAATATATTGCCAAATATAATTGAACAGCATCATTGTTCTGTTCCTCGGGCGACAGAGTCGCATACAAATTACTTTCGTACTTTGTGCATTGTCGCCTATATGATTTCCAGGGAATTCCATGGAATGAATTTAAAATTTTGATTTGATTGAAATGGCCTTTTTGAATGAAGCAAATGTCCATTGTTGCTGATCAAAAGAAAATAATGTTTTGTTTATCATTTTACAGAGTAGCACACAAATCAGTTTGATGCAGCATTGTCATAGAACTTTTTCCTTTGCTGCCTATGGCCAATTGTGATTGGCAGATTAAATTGTATTGGAAGGAAGTCCCTTTCACGTGTGGCAGTTCATGATTTTCATTGGGTTGAAATGGCCCTTTGGAATGAAAGCTGTCCAAACTTTATCTTTAGAAATCACTTCAGTACTGTGATGTAGCTCCGTCCTTTGTTGACATGTAGTCCATAAGCTGCCATCATCATATTTTCCGTTCGTTGCACCCAATTAGTGATTAATTTTCCCATATATCAAGTTAAAGGGGATGTCCCCCTGACTAGGATTAGGTATGTTTCCGCCCCGAAAAGCTGCACGTAGCGTGTACTGAATCATTTTCAAAATGGCTGCCATTGTTTTACGTAAAACCGCCATTATAATTTCATTACAGATAGAAATTTTATCCACGACTACACGAAACCAAGTTTTTAACTGCCTGAAGGGGGCTTAAACATCTAGGCGTCCAAGATGGCCGCCGCAAGGAGGCATATTTTGCTATATGAACTTTAAATGGCAAGTTGTTGAAATAAGAACCTGGGTGATATTTTGGGAGCTCCAAAAAGAATTTATGGCATTTACATTTTAAGTACGGGCTTGTTTTTAAAGATGGCGGTGATTATATTCGCTCTACTGTACGTAAAATGGGAAGAAAAGCAGCCCTACCCTTTCGACGTTATTAAAAGTACTTTCTAAAAGTGACCTTAAATCATTTCCAAGATGTAAAAAATATTAAAGTGGGGTATTGACTTGTTCTAGAGAGTACCGTTACTATAGATGTTTACGACTTGGGCCATATAACGTAGTTTAAACTGACTATACAATAGTTCAAAGGAACACAACAGCTCATATCAATCTGATACAATAAAATCGTAATAAATGGGCGTGGACTGTATTTAAAGAATACTCAGTGACGGCCAGGGTTGGGTTTTTCCCAGTAAAAATAAAGAATATGCTTATGAAGAAGTAAAAAAAATTGTCTATATGTAGAAGGAAAATTTAAATATGGTGTCCTAAGTTTCTTTCGAGCACATCAAGTGCTATCTTTGTTTCTGATTTGTACCACAGGCTCCTTCTCTCTCTCCACTGCCTAGATAGCTTCCTTCCCAGCGTCAACTAGTGTTGAGTGATCTGCAAATATCCAGAAGTACGAGAGAAAATTGCAGAAAAATGTTATCAATAGTTTTCGTTATGGTCTTATTATGTCGAAAAAAGATGTGCAGGGGTGTTTTTCTTCCTGATTTATGTCCCCCGGAGCGGGTATAACTTCCGACATCATGAGTTATGATCATGTCCGCAATATACAAATGTCATTGAATCTCTTTTTGGTGCTCTCAAAATGTTACTCGCAATCTTACCCCATCTAATTGGCAATTTTAGTACATTTAACAAAACATGCCTCCTACCGGCGGCCATCTTGGACACTTAAATGTGTAAGCCCACTTCAGGAAGGTAGAACTTTATTTCGTTTAGTCCTGGATAAAATTCCTATCTATAATGAAAATACAATAGCAGTTTTTCATAAAACAATGGTGGCCATTTTGAAATAGGCAGTACGTGCTAATGTGCAACTTTTCGGGGCGGAAACATACCTAATTCTAGTCAGGGGGACACCCCCTTCAAGGTGATATATTGGAAAATTAATCACCAGGGGCCCGTTCCTCAAACTTGTGCGTAACCCTACGTGTATACTAACTCATGCGTATGTCCTACACAACAGACCATTTCATACCAGTTACACAGTGCTTTGGACAAATTAGTCCACTCAGGCATGACATAGTATGCACGTAGATTTACGACTGAGTTTCGGGAACGGACCCCAGGTGGGTGCATCAAACAGAAACTAGCTTATGGACTAATGGCCCTTTATGATTTCCATAGGGTTGAGTTTCCCTTGGAATGAAAAGGGAAACCCTCTCTTTTTGTATGTGGCGCTTTATGATTTCCATTGGGTTGAAATCGCCCATTGGAATGAACTTGATGAAAGACCGTCTAATTTTATGATGATCTTTCTAAATAAAATACTAGGTCTTTTACGTAAAGTTTGAAGAATGTTGTTTTCTTTTTTATATGTATATAAAGTCAAATGAAATGAAAGAATCAAACACTAATTACTTCAGCACTGTGGTTCTTTTGTATATTTTGTATCTAATGGCACTTTGTGATTTCCATACGGTAGACTTTGCCCTTGGAATGAAAAGGTTGAGAACCCTCCTTTTGAATGTGGTTCTATATGATTTCCATTTGGGTTGAAATGGGCCTTTGGAATGAAAAAAACATCCAAGAGTAATGATCTTATAAGTTAAATTACACGAATGGTGGTAGAGTTCGATCATCTAAATACTCAGAAAAGAATCACCCTGGTGAAATTTGATTATAGAATTAACTTAAAGGATGAATTATATGTAGTAGAGCCGCTGCAGCTGGTTGCACATAGGGATGTACCTGTTTCAATTTCTGTTTGGTACCATTTAGCTATACAAGGTTTGGACAATTGTAATTGTTTCCCTTTTATTATGCATTCGTCTCATGACGAAATTAAAAATGTACATTTTGATAAATGTGAGTTATACCAACTGAAGGAAAGTTATGTTAACGCGTAAATTGAGGTTACACACAGATAACTGGGACTGTGGTGTACTCAGTTTCTCAGTGTTCAATAAGTCTAAATTTTACACGAACTGTTGAGATTTGTAGGGGTATTATTGAAGGCCGAATCAAGATGCATTTCCTGACGATTTTTGGGCGCCCTAATTTCCAAAAAAATCGTGTTTTTTCATGTAAATATGCTTGTCCAATACTAATCACTGTGGAATTGCTAAGCTTAATCGAATTCCTTCATATATAGAAAAACGAAAATCCAATTCATCTCAAATTTCGGGAATGTGCATTTTAGGTTTACTATCTTTAGTTCTAGTTGACTATTTTCATTATTAACAAAACAATAATATTTCGAAATATCTGAGTAAGCCCTTTTCTTTAAGCTTAAAAGCGAGTGCTCCTGAGTCTATTTCCCGGCGTAACACGCGAAACGCAAATACTACAGGGTGTCTCAGAAAGAACGGACCTGCAGAAACGGCATTTTTATTACGGAATCAATTCTGATCCTGTTTAGCTTTTATTATGAAAAAGATGAGTTTTGTGAACAAAGGGAAACAAGGAAAGAAAAGGTGAAAAAATAACAAAAACAATTAGTATTTTTTTACCTAAATTAAAATGATGCAAAAGTCCTTTGTCCACGGCTAGCATTAGCAGAGGAGACCATGGCTGCCAATATCCCCGACATAAACATTTTTTTTAAGACCCCCTGGCCATAATACTCTCAAATTCTAGTCCGTGCTTGCTTGTTTTAGAGTTTTTTCGTTCTTCTACGCCACAACGCATTATTTGTGGCTATTCGTCCCGTGTTCGTTGACATCAATTTCTATCTCCTTGGATTCTTTGGAGTCTTTGGAGTCACGTTTTCTTTGTGTTTTCCACCATATGTCACAAAAACTACATATGTTATAATATAAAGCTTTTATAAAAACAAGGATAAAATTGATTAAGTAAGCAAAAATGGCCAGTTTCTGGAGGGAGGGTAACGTTCTTGCTGAGACACCCGGTATAAGAATACGTTTAAAGTAATACTTTGGAACCATGACTCCTATTTATGTAGCAACTGAGAGATTTAAAAGTTCTATTGTTGAAATGGGGTATGGTATTTTCTTAGCCATTTCCCTGGCAGCTCATTACCTTAACATATTGTACATGAAAAATACATCAACATAATTATAAACTTTCTTTATTTTGCTATATAGTAATCTAACACAATAAATACTCTTCTCGGGTATAGATAATATTGCTGTTTACCCACCACGTGTGCTAATCAAAGTGAAGATGAAGGTGTCAAACACCTATTGCATAAGTATTGGAAGATAGACAGTGCCCTCGCCCGTATACCTTATACTTCAGAGGTCGGAAAGTGAATTGACCTATTGCTGTCTTTATTATGTGTTATGCTTAAGAAAAGAAATAACAAATATTAAATTTGAAAGCTTATAATATTCTGCTTGTGAAGAAATGCACAGGCCTTCAATACATTTTAAGTTACTTGTATACATTCCAATAAGTAATGTTAAGGTTTTATTTTAAATTTTGAGAAAGCAGTAGTGTTCCGAGGGTGTGCTTACACGTGGCCAATTATTTGCATAGTACACTCCAAGTTTACACAGTGTATTGGTCATAATGAGATTCAAAAGTATCTGTTTTCAATAGTTCAAATAATTCCCAAGTTTATGTTACACATGGTGGTGCTGAAGGTACATTACAAAATCATGTATTCTCGCATCTTACAAGTTCGTAATCAAATGATTCGTTTTGCACTCATTTGCACCAAATGTAGATTTCGAAATTTTCAAAATGGTCTGACTTTGGCACAATACTGATCGAAAGCATGCCGAGATACTTTTTGTGCCAAGTGTAGTTGTAAAACACCAACTCAAACTGATGCGTGAAATTTAACTATGATGTATAGCGGGCCTCCTTTCTCCTTATCCGGCGATGTAATTTCCAGTGTGGGACCCAAAAATCTGATTCAGCAACCCTCAAAACATCTGGCAAACATCTTCAAACTCTTTCCCAAAAACTTATGATAGGATTCTATTTATAACCCTAATATATATGTATAATGCAAACAACATGAAATAAATCTCAGCAATTTACAGCACCATGTTACATGTTTGCCTGTGGCAGCAAGAACACTGGTTACATTTCATTTCCTATGTATGCCAGGGTCACTTGTGCACTCAGCGTCATTACTTTTATGAATGACGATATTATGAATGACGTTATTCGGAGGGGTTCCCAATCTAAGGAAACGATAACAACAGGTCTAACACCCACTACGTCAACCTTGTGCATTATTTCATAGTTCCAACGCCACGTATTCAGGATAGAATACAAGCAATAACACATATTCGATTTTCAGACAACTGATGCTGCAGCCTGCTGACAAACTTGTTCTGGATATCCAGCTTCTCCGGTCTGGATCCGATAAGCATGCCAAACTTAGTAACCACTTGATTTGACTATACGTTATATGCAAATCTGGTATACAGTTAAGTAAAAGTAAGTATTTACTTGGTTATTGAATTTGATGAACATCAACACATCAAAAAATAAATAACAGAAAACTGATTTGGGTTTTTCTTTTGTGTTCCTTCATTAAACGTAAGGCTCGCATGCGGAGCTGTAACGCAAGGCAGCATCACGCCTGGAATATGGACAGAAGGTACCAAGATTTCTTTACTTTACGTTCCGATGGGATTGTTGACTGTCGAGTGTCCATTGAGATGACATATATCGTCTTAGTCTACTCCGCTAGTCAAGTGATTAATTGTGTCGTGGTCACCTTCTCGTAGACTATTGTCACATGCATATAGTAAGGAC
>JAMKCH010025716.1:0-30256 GCA_023653785.1 Ophioderma brevispina | reverse complement strand
CAAAAAAGTGATCAAATAAGAGTCTGTCTGCACAACTTTATCCCCAATAAATTGCTTGCAGAGAGGCTATGGTTTTAAAGTACTTTGACATTGTTCATAGTGTTAGTATAACCACCCCCAGCACAGGCCAGTTGAAATCAGCTGTGAGAGATCACCCCTTAAACAATCCAGAGTTCTGTTTTTTTTTTCCAGAGCCTGTTGACACAGTTAACCATTTTTCTATCCAATGCAATCCAGGTCGGTCCCACGATGGAGCAACACAACATACCACCCGGGGCCAAGGGAAAAAAAATGCGCTTAAGCCGATCGGGGAAACAAGGTAGGAAATACAAGTAGTGGAACATGACATACAGGAAACATTGGAGTGAACTCTGCGAAAAGGTCCTGCAACCGAGTGAAAAGGAAAGAGAAGGAACTCAGTTTTGCTCGTGTGGGTGACAACCATAGTTACCTGCAGTGATGTGGCATGTGTGGATGCTGTTTCTTCTCGGGATGATATACATCTAGTAAGGAATTTTGTGTTGTTCTTTAAGAATTTGGGATTGCAAATGGCATGGCACGTGCGTACGTGTGAAGTTAGCATGTATTCAAGATCGTGATACGTCATCGGTATGTGTAACATAATGAGGACTATTAGCGAAGTGGGATTGCTCAGAAACTCTGACAAGGGGGATTATTTTCACCTTAAGAAAAAGAAAAGAAAAAGTGTGGTAGGATTGGAAAGGATTACCTTTGTGCAAGTGTAGGAATGTGTTGTGCCCTTGTAATGTTACATGGATATTTACAGTCACCTTTAACGACAAAGGTTGATGCGTAACATTAACTATGACGCCAGATCTGTTGAGGGGAATACTCGGTAAGGATTCTACATGGAGGGTTTTCAACTATATTGGCCCATACGGCCAAAGAGAGTCAAATATTTTTTAAAGGTGCATGCTCAAGGGCCAAATGCCATTTATTTTTTTCTGTATGTTAATAAACCACGTTCCCCGTTAAAAAAATGAGGCCAAATTATTAGCTGATCTTGTCTAAATGTTTTCAGTTGTAGATTTTATTCAATTTTGTACACCATACTCAGTTTCATTGTTTGTGGCAGTAGAGTGGACGCATAGGCACTGGTCTGGCGTACTGCACCCCAAGTGACAAGGTAATTACAAGCATGACAAAACGGAAACGCAAAAACGGAGGTAGGACTGCGGTGCAGTAAGTCTAATTCCGAGATTTTCTACGCAGGACTGGTGAAAGAAGTATAGGTGACAGATTTGAAAAGTGTGGCATTTTGTGTTATATATTTTGGCAATGTATACATCCAAAGGCTTCCAAACCAGACAGGACTAAGAACAATCCCGTTGTATTGTATTACCTGGAAGAAAGACGGATTTTGTGGATAACTTTTTTTTGGAAAACAGAGTATGTCACAGCCACTAATGAGAAATCTTTGCGGTTTATTGCATATGAGTAGCAGCACCTTTATCGTTTACATGCACAAGGGAAGAGTTTCTCTAACTATAACTTCCTTGAAGATTCCTAGGTGGGCATGTCTATACCGAAACCAAACTCAAGTACCCCTCACCATACTCTAAACATTAACCCCTATCTGACATAATCATCAACTGAGAAGTGCAATTTACAAGCTTTGCTGCTTTGTGATATTGTTTCTATTTTTCAACCCATGGTTCAATCTCAGATTTCTGATATAAGTTTAAAACATGGATGGAGTCCTCCAATCAACTGAGATGGCAAACTTACATATATAAATACTCCAAACATGGAAAATGCGGAATGTAAACGGACGTGAAGACAGAAGTAAGATGAAAATGGATTGGACATATGTCATGACTACTTGAAGCATCTCAAGCATGTTGAGCTCTCAAAGAAAGCATTGAGATTCAGCGTAAGAAGTCAACCCCTTGGAGCCTAAAAATTCAAAATATGTGATGCATCGGTGAATTGCATATAGTGTCAGCAGGAAGAGATCAGAGAAACTATTGAAAATATGCAGAAAAGTGTCCATGGCCAACGAGAGCAAATGATAAATCCTGATAACATTAATAATGAATTATAATAGTTTGTATTACCCATTTATCAGTTTTCTAGAAGATGTCTTAAGGATGACCACTGATTTTTTTTTGCTTGAAACATGTTATAATGAGATGGTGTGTGAGATAAGAAATCGAAGAAAAGAAAACAAACAAAACTGTTTTATATTGGCAGCAGAATCATGAAAACTTCAGAGGGGAGCACCTCTCTGTCAACTTGGGGTGTTTTGAAAGACCAGACTCAAAACCACAGACCTCGAAACATTCAGACCCGAGAATAACTTCCGGGTCTGCTGTTTCGAAGGTCTGAGGTTTCGAAACACCGGGGAGTCTCGAAACATCAGACCTGAAAAAACAGACCTCAGACCTCGACACATCAGGACCCGAAGTGGAATTGACTTCCGGGTCTTTGATGTTTCGAGGTTGATGATTTCGAGACATCCCCCCGGGTTATTCGAAACACCAGACATCGAAACAACAGACCTCAGACCAAAGTCAAGATTTCACCCGAAGATGTAGAATAATATTCGACGCACAGAGAATCCACATATTCCCTATTGGGGACCATGGCGATTTCAGTTTGGGGCAAGCCGGGCAATGTGGGCTTGGGTTGCAGAGGTTGTTATAGACATAGTTTGTATCTACTTTGAGGGTCCAAACTGTGGGCAGAAGACAGAAGTGGCACGTATTGGGGGTAAGGCAAATTTGAATTGTGAGGCGAAAATGAACTTCTGTCGCGGTTTTGGTTAGAGAGGAGTAGAATTGGGGCTATAAAACGAATGCTAATGCAAAACTGGGGATTAAAAAAACTTGCATTTTTGGCACACTTTATTTTTCGGCTGAATTATATTATTTTCTGATTTTTTTTTTAAAATCGAATAAAAATCGCTGGTAAACGACCATTTTTAAACAAAATGCGTTTGGTCTTATGGGACAAATTGTTGGTTTTTATTGCCCCCCCTTTTTAATAAGGTGTTAATTAGTTGTTTATATTAACACCGTAATGGTTAATAATCGTTACATTAAGGGGATGGCCCGATAAATTTATATAAAGCTTTAGTTTTGATTGGATACCTTGACCCCAAAACCCCACCTGTAATAAGTTACTCGGCGATATCCAAATGTCAGTTTTGATGATTTTGTAAACCCATTGAGCACTGTGTAAAAATTATTATTGGTTGACCAAAACAGGCCATTTCACTCATAACATCCAAACCAAATACCTATCTCTCTATAAGATTTCACAGGGTAAATGGAAAAAAAATGGTAGCTTTCTTAAGACTTCAAAATATTGACCACATCCAGTTAAATGTAGTGTTCTGGGGACAAGGTATTAAGGCATGACTTTAACTATTGTGCTTTAGTTAACATTAGACTGCTGCCTTGTAGTTCACTATCTATATTAAGTGTGGGTTGTGGTCATCTTTTAAGTCGGGCCTCCTCCCTTTTTTTCCCGGCATACATACCTTTTGTGATCCTGATCCATTCCCACTGTCGTATACTTTAAAAGAAACCAAATTTATTACCAATTGATAACCACGTTTCGACTATGTTCTGTTATAAAATCGTGTCTTCATCGTACGTTATCTTCCTTCCCGTTAATCACTTGTTTTATGCCCCCGCGGGATTCTTCGAGTTTTTGCGACTTTGGATCAATGCTTCAAGACCCGCTATTTTTAAGAACATCTGCAGTTCCTTCAAGCTTGATTAAGAAAAATCCCACAGTTCCACAGGACCCCAATTTACTTCCCGTGACAGTTCCACAAGATCCCAATTAAGTATTTCAGTTCTCTAAAGACCCCCATTTTCAGGTATGTCAGCTCACAAGAACCCCCCCCACCCCCGCCCTCCTTCCACCCCCTATTTAAAGCTTGTTTCAAACCCTTTCCTTTTGAAATGACAAAAATTCTTATGAAACAACCCAAAATTTGTATTAGTAAAATTTTCTGTTTTCAGCCTGAGCAGAATCATGTTCTTGCGTGGCTCAGTTGACTGCATTTGATTTAAAAAAATCGCTTAAAGATAAAAAAATCAGACCTGAGTGAAATGTATGACTGGGGGAAAAATCACTTCAATTCCGGGTCGAGGTCTGTTTCGCGGTCTGATGTTTCGAAACAAATCCCCCTCGCAACATCAGACCTGGATTTAAGTTTATCGACCAAGAAGCCTTTTATATGGCCTACATTTTTTTGGGCTGGAACACTTTGTTTTATAGACCTCTGAATTTTCAAGATAAACCATCCACAACATGTTCTGTGCACACTCTTGGTTGGCACCTTTTTTATTCCCCGGGCTTGAAAAGCAGAGGTGATTTGGCGATGTGCGCATGTCTGTAATGTGTATGTATGTTCCATTTGGTTAGGTTTTCGTTTTTTCGCGTCTCCTTCCGAAAAGTTTAAGTCCGATTTAACCCGACTAGGTGGTGAAGGTGCATAGGGGTTCCTTCATACGTGGATGATATCAAAGCCTGGACCATGGGTCAAGGTCACTGAGGTCATGTTCCATTGGTTTAGGTTTCTTTGTTTTGTCTGGTCGCCTTTGAAAATTGAAGTCCGATTACACCTAACTTGGGGCAAAGGTGCAAGCCACCAGAATTTTGGGAGTCTTTTAAAACAGCTCTCCTGCAGCTCGCCTTAAGGAGCCAAGATGAGCTTTTAATGCTCCTCTGAAAATTTCAAAGACAGTGTCTTGAATAATACGGGTTTCCTTTCATAGTTTTGAAGGTCAAAGTCAACCTACCAATGTCAAGGTCATCTGCAGGTCATTTTCCCCTTTGGTTAGGCTTTTCATTTTTTAGAACCTAATTTCTAGATTTATTCCATGAGAACATTTTTATTGAATTTGGATGCCCTGCCACTGACAACTGTGCCAACTAACCACACTTGTGTATAACGCCATCTTGCCAGGGGATCGCACAAGTTTACTTGCTGTATTTTTTTTTTTATTTCACTTGAACACACTTTGAGAAATACATTTCATATCACTGTTTCTGATGTATGTGTTTGTGTATGGACATTGTGGTTAGCATTTGGGTTGCAGTTATTATCTGGGGTCCTATATTGGTTCAGAGTAACAAACACTTTTTGTAATGGTAGGGGAAAAAGAGTTTTTGATACTGAATTAGATTTGAGGGCAATATGATGATTATGTCAGCTACTTTGCAATAATTTATATACAAAATTTAAAAAAATGCATTTTTGAAATTTATTTTAAAGAGTGTTCCAAAAATGTAACCAAAAAGCAACCCGTTGGATTGTGTTTGGAACTGCCTTGTTCAGTCCATGTGCTTTACTGATCCGAAATATTGAAAAAATTACCACCATTTTCTATCATTTAAAAATGTTTGTGATCATCTAATCTTTATTAAGGTAACTTTAGAAAATGGTTAGGGTTCATGAATAAACATTCAAATTATATTTCCTATTTAGCTGTGACAAAATAGGCTGCATCCCAACGTGGGAATGAACCCATTTACCCTGCAAGTGAAACGACAGGACGTAGCATATCTATATCTGTGGCACTTCCTTTTATTGTATCTATACCGAGTAGCATCTCCAGGGCCCAACTAAGATAACATATGAGCCCTACTGAATCCTGTCCTGTTGATTTGATGAATAACACAGCAGTTTGGGCTAGTTACCAGACTAAGTACTTCCCAGGGGCAGACTAGTAACATTGCCAGGTATGGTGTACGGCAACATGATTTACCATCATGGTCTTAAATTGCCACAGATAAGGTTCAGTTAGTTTCCCACAAGAACTTGCATGAATGTGTATTACATTCCCTTAACTTGTTTGTCCTTCAAGAACTTTAATGAAATGTTGCCTAGTTACGGATGGTGTGTAGGGTTAAGATACTGTTTTATGTCAGGATATTATTTGAAAGAACCGAAAGGTTTCAGTATAGCTGCCCACCACACATTTTGTTACAAGAGAACAATGTTGGATTTTAAAAAATCTAAAGAGATACAGGTGGAAATGCCGATACAAAATATGAAATTAAATGATCCACTTTTTGGAATACGCGATAAAAATTACCCATATTTTGGGAAGGTGATTCCAACTCTGCCGAACTGCACGTAATCTTACTTACTTATTATTTATCATTTTTTGTGTCGCCTGCCCTAAGACATAAAGACACACAGAGATACGTTGTCCACTGTAAGGCTTGGAGTGTCTGTTGATGTCTGTTTGATGTCTGTTGTGATGTCTGTTGTTGATGTCTGTTGTTGTGAAAAAGGGTTAACATTTTGTCTGTAATATCCACATACTTTGATGGATTTTTTAAACCAAACTTGGGTCACAGGGGCAACATGGCATCCCCCATTGGTTGATGAGGTCCAAAGCTCACATACCAAGGTCAAAGGTCATGTGAGGTCAAGTGTAAAATCGGCTTTACTAAATTAAAAAGTAAAATTGACCTCCTTGAAAAGTCGACGATCACATTGGAAACCAAACTTGATTCATAGGTGCAACATGTGATCCCTCATTGGTGATGAAGGTCAAAGGTCACATACCGAGGTCAAAGGTAATGTGAGGTCAAGTTTTAAAATAGGCTGAAAATGGAAAATTGACCTCAAATTTGAAAAGTTGAAGAGCAATTGGGAACCAAACTGATTTCATATGTCGAAATGTGATCCTCCATTTGTTGATGAGGGTCAAAGGTCTCACATTACCGAGGTCAAAGGTTCAGTGAGGTCAAGTTAAGTTGTCAAAATAGGGCTGAAAAATGTAAATTGGACCCTAATTTGAAAAAGTTTAAGTACAATTGGAACCAAACTGGGTTTTAGGAGTTACATGCAAGCCCACTCATTTGTTAATAAGGGTAAAGGTCACATATCAAGGCAAAAGGTTATGTTAGACCTATCATTCACAAACCGCGACGGCAGGCGACAACAGCGGTCAAGGAGCCGATTTATTTTTATATCCCTCTGGCTTGAAACGCAGAGGCGGATGGAAGGGACTATTGCAAGGGCGCAACTGTTCGTGTGTTCAAGTTTGGTAGGTTTTGAGTTGAGTCTGTAGTGGTTCCAGTTGGTTAGGTTTTCGTTTCCGGTTGTTTTCGAAAAGTTGGAAGGTTGATTTAAACCATTATTATAATTTTATGGATCCAAGTGTGGAAAATATTAGATCGATAACATTAAACATCGATAAAATTGGATGATATATGCCTAAGATTTATTGGTCTCGCTATGGTTTTAAAAATATGGGATTGACTGCGGGTCACCCAATTTTTGCAACTCATAGATTGAAAATAAATATGGGCTCAATCAATCCAATTTTATACCCGACTTGGGGTGGTTTTAAGTGCAATAGGGGTTCCTTCATATGTGGGATTGATGTCAAAGGTCATGGGACAAGATCAAAGGTCATCTTGAGGTTAATGTTCCAGACTGCCAATTTGCCAGGGGGATGCATGCAAAGTTTACTTGCAGTATATTAAAATATACCTTTTGTGTCAAATGTCTTAGATATAAAAAAAAGATTATCAAATTAAAGAATTATCTTTTAACAGGTTTGTACTAGTCTAGTCAACAGTATCTGTGTCATTTATTTCAGTGACAAAAACAGTTTTGGGGCCATATTGAAACAAAATTGACTTCATGAAAAATTTCCAGTGACAATCCTCCATATGATTTATAATTTGGAATGGAGCCAGTTACCAGTACCAAATCCCACCTTGCCATTTTATAAGTTTTTTATTTGAAAAATTTAGTGTCAGAGTAAACCCTGAAAGAGAAGCCTTCTAGCCTGGTTCACTCTTCAAATATCCCCTTGTGAACAGGCCATGCTTGTACTCATAAGGAGGCAGCTATTGGCATACGCCTAATAAATCATTAGAGCATTCACCGATGATGATTGATGGGAAGTCAAATGAGACACATTATCACAGGACTTATTCTTCCTTGATGCAAAAATTGAAGGCAATACGTGCCCAAATGCACTCATCATTACTTTTTACCTCATTATAACAATAAGACAACCCCGTTGCCCTGGTAGGGGACCTGTCGGGTATCTGTGGATTTTATTTGGATAATTTGGGCAATGGGAATTGCCCGAGTGGCAATGTGTATCTTTTATGTAACACACACATTTGTAATGTTATTGGCAATTTCATTGAAGGTAATACAGTCATAAATGTAATTATTGAACCAGAGAATTGAACACGCCGAAAAACCAGGTCCTTCTAATAGAGAAGTTACAAGACCTTAAAAGGTATTTTTGCAATCCATAACCTGTGTTTTCCTGAACTAACATTTTTAAAAAATGAGCATTTATACGATCTGCATATATTGTTTGTCCTAAATCTTTTATTTGGTCCCTTCAATTTATTATGACTTAATTGATTGACTGGAAGAAGCAAGAAAAGTTTTCTTCTTCACATTTTGATGTCACATTTGTCATCACATGGTTGTATTTATTATCTTAAGGGCTCTTAGCGAAAATGACCGACGCGCGCTGGCAGACAGGAGTAGTTGGGAGTCCCACGACTTCTGCGCGCTCCACAGATAAACCCAGGGGGAGCGGTCGTAAAATCGGCGATTATACACGCATCGATGAACAACCTGCCTTTCAAGTGGCTGCCCGAGTAAGCCGTCACTCTCAATGAACTCCTCCACTTTGTATGTGATAACGTCGTTAAACTGATGGCCGCACAACGATCAATAAGCATGGCCAAAAAATGAAACTCAGGGAATTATTTTATTGATGTCGAAATCTAACCTTGCATTACCTCTTTTGAACAATCAAGGACTTTCATACAACAAGAAACTTCAACATTGTCTCATTTTGTTATTTATTCCATATCCAGAATTTTGTTTCTATAATCAGTATTATCATTTACTATAGCTATAACTCTAGCGACTTACCCGTCCAATATGATCGAGCGCGGTGTTTTAAACAAAAAATTTAAAAAAAAAAAACCACAGCTCAACTTTTCATTCCGTTCTTTTCCATACCAACGTATAATCTCTCGATGTTATATATAATATTTTAAAGCCCGATGGGATGAAGATTCAGTCGAGTTAAGAGGCAATGACTCCGAGTGTTCGAGCAAACCTCTCACCGCCATATCCCCCACCCTGTTTTCCCCAAATTTGTAAAATGTTGAAACTTACCCGGAACTTCACACTTTATTTAATTGAATGTTTTCGTTAGGTTTCACAAATACTGTTTTCAAAGATGCAACAGTAATGTCAAATAATATCTACAACGTTTGATTTACTAAGATTGATATTAAATAGGAGAGCATACCGAAAGTAAAAACAATTCCTGCATTTTTTTTCTGACGATCAATGGTAAAATATTACACATGCCCTGGGTGCAGTAATATTAATAATTAATGACTTGCAATGGCTAGTGCGCGTTTTCTTCATGTTGTGGGCAAAGTACTGATAAAATCTCTCGAGTAGGGAAAAGCGCTATCCATCAAAATAATGATAAACGAGAATTAAGCAAATGAAAACAAATCGTGTTCATGGCTATACGTAATCTTTATCTTACTTACAACGTGAAGGTGTGGAAAATATATCCGTCGATCACACACATTTTAAGCTGGGATTTGGCCCAATTTCATTCGACATTCATCACTATTACCAAGGTGTTTTATTGCTTATTATAAAACTTAGTAGTTATAAATCTAAGTTCCCTAAAAACCTGAGAGGAAACACCGATTTGATGTCCTCAATATCGAGGCCCTCTTTTGCGAACTCGTGCATCTGGTGCATCATCCCGTTTACAATTATCTTCCTATATGCTTTGACATTTCCAAATAAAATAAGAGATTGAAAGTTTCGCAGTTTTCTACCTCCTTTGTGTGTAATACATGACTTCGATGACTTCTCTTCAACTTTTCGTCACGTGATTCTTGGCTCGTCGCCCTAACTAGGCGTGCCTGGGCTTGAATGTCGCACCTGTTAATTGTCGACATGTGAATAATTATTGCGCTAACATTTTTTGCAGGGCGGGAAGCAATTTGTTCTATAAAAATGTCTCTCTGCTCTAAAAGCGTCTGCATGTGTTGGTTTCACCCCATAAGTTTTTTGTCCTCATTAGGCCTATACTGATTTTACAATTTTTCAGACTGGGGCGAACTTGATTTAAAAAAAAAATAGAAAAGAACTGCAAACTCGCCCCCCCCCCCCGCCATACTTGTAAACACGGGGAATCCCCCGGTGACGTAATTGAACAATCTGTTTGAGAACACATCCACGTCTTACGCTCTGAGGAAATCAAATCACTTGTGTTTGTTCTTGAGAAGTATACTGCGATTATAATACACAGAATGGTAGAGAAACACGATTTTTGTCAAGCGCAAGGTTTTATTTACAACCATCATTTTACGTTTGTACGTTTGCATGCTGTTCTCATAGAAACAGAATGGAATTTGTCACAGTAAGATTCGGAGGCTGGGAAATTCCTTGTGGTGTCCCTAGTACGTGCACGCACTGTTATGATAATTAAGGTGTTTGACTAATTATAACTTACGCCAAGTATGTCAAGGGGGCGAGCTGAGTGGAATGTTGCTCGGATATCGTTCGTGAATGTTTGTTCGCAAAAATGCCTTGGAAATTTCATATGCAGATTGTTCAATCTGACTTTCTTTTTTGTTTTTATTTTTTTAAATTCCAGTTTACCAAGCCAAAAATATTTGTACAGGGAGTACAAGAACTACCTGTTTATGCGTTTTTGTTTTTCTGTAGCATTGTAGTGTAACTATTACACGCCTAGAGTAAACTCATGAGGAAAATTGCACATCTATACGAAACGAAATAAAAAAAATGTTGTATTATATCATGTTTGCTCTGTAGTTGTATTTGTGCATTGTTTCGGTTTTAATTTTTTGGTTGGTTTTCAGTGAGGTTTACTTTTGGGTTTCAAGTCTAACAACATACGATGCCATGGCTTTCCACGGATTTTGGCATGATTGTGATCACCAAGACCGGGGCCAAGATAATAAAATATTGCTATTCATGGCTAACGTTTTTATGTCGTGATAAGGCCATCCTTAGTACGGAACGGTAAAAAAACAAATATATACACCATAATGATGTAATCTTGATTTATTCATAGTAAACTTGAGTGGAAACTGAATTGCACACAATGCAATTGCGAGTGTCATGTATGGGCGTCCCCCTGTTGGTTTTTTTGTCCAAAAACTTGACTCAGTGGTTTGAAGTGGCCCCAGGGAAGTGGATTCGATCGATCGGTTCTCACCTCGAAATTGCTGCCAAATTGCGTTCCCAAAATTTTTTTTTTGCCACCAGACCCTCCCACACATGCAATTGCATTTAATTAGTAAATGAAGAAACATATGCAGTGACTTTAACTTATCGTAATCCTGACAAAATATATGAAAATTTGTGAGCACCCTTTGGTCACGATCGGTAGGTGAAATGCGTGACTTACATCGATTTCGCAATCACAGACCATGTGCATGGTCAAAAGGCTGAGCAGGCTAAAGAATTATTTACTTTTCAGCACATGACCGCTCGTAATTTATCGCCATCGTGTACTTTTTTTGATCGCAAACTTCCAGTATCGTTAAAATTTTAAAAAAATTTATCGTAATATGCTAATATTGAATCAAGATTCAAGTCGACGGGCGATCAGTTCGCGTGTTCAATCGCCATGTTGTCATTGTGTCTTTTTAGTAGCTTTATTTTTTTTTTTCCATTTTACAATCCAACTAAATATGAAAAGAACATATTTTATAGCAATTATAACAACGTTAATCATTTTATTTTCATGTCATAACATCTTTTTTTAAATAATTTTAAAAAAATACTTTCGACTTCATTTCTGTTTCATTATTTTTTGTTTTGGTTTACTTCTAATTAAACTATAAATGAAATGTTGTTTGGAACAGTAGCATTCATACATGGGGGTGAAATATACGGGGATATAGTAAATAGACGGCACTAAAACAAATTAAAGGAAGCCTTAATAATTTGAAAAGGCTGTATAATTATCCCGGCATTTGTCTTTTATCTTGTATATGTACCACTGAAAACGTTAATCACGGTAGAAGTTACTTTTTTTTTTTACTATGCCTGGCCTAATTTCCCGGGGAAATTCCTTTTCTAATGAATCAATGAAGTAAAGCGGTCATTATTTGGTCACAGTTTTTTTTGTTATTGATTTTAACCATTTTTAAGTTATTTAAATGAGAAATCGGGGCCGCTTCCACAACTAAAACTCATGTTTAAAAAATCTGCATATCGCCTAGCCCCGGCCCGTAGGCCAGCATGAATTACAACTCCGTGCATCTCCGTTCATGATCATAACAAGGATGTAATCATAAACAACAATCTTGGTTGGGGAGACTCGTACCTTGCAAAAATAATATATCGCTGTACGCATTGTAACTCCATGATATAATTCTTCTAGTAGGTGATCCCGTTAGGTGATTGAAAAGTCAATAACTATGAGTATGAATGACAGTTTTATTTGCATATAGTGGGGCTCTGCATCATTGCACAAGTCAGGAGTCCGCGCTCGCCTCAGATATTGATTAATGAACGATCTATAATCACCGGGACTTACCAGGACTTTAAAAAAACAAAAGAAAATTGACTCCAGGAGGGAGTATCGGACAGCGCTCGCTGTGCGGTGCCACTGCCATTTGTCGTCAAGAGCCTAAGATTCCTTAGTTTTGGTGTTCATCTGAACCGGACTAGAATACCATTGTAATAAGGCATGTAACACTTCCTGATGTGCTGGTGGAGTACCTGCATGACGCTCTCTGGGTTCTAACCTGTGCCGAAAGACCCAAGTTTGCCTGTTGAGGGAAATCAAACAGTTTTCATGGAAAACGCACTTGTAAATGGAAATGTCCAGCCAAATTCAGTGGTTTAATAATTCAAAATATTGAAAAAATGTGCTAAAATTAAATGACAAAAGAGTCAACCCACTGTTCCATTTATAATTTGAAACATAAGGCTGGTCCTTTACTTGTTCAGTAAAGTTTGTTTTTACAATAACAATTAACCGCAGTAGTGTATGAAATCATACAACTTTCTTTTTACAGTCGCGGCAGTGCACAAGTATACCGTCTCCCACATTTGACATGCAGATGGTGACTATGTACACTATACGCTGGGCCATGACTTGTGTTTGTACTAACACATGTGCATAGTTGATATAATTTGCATGTACTGCATCTGTACGTTGCCAACACTATGGTCGCCGTTTTGGCTGGAAAGTGGGTGTACGTTCTAAACTCTACAAGAAATTATGAGCCCCCAGAGTATAAACACTGATGTGGTTACACACATGGAATAAATAACAAAAGTCACCAGTGTTGGTGAGTGAGGGTCAAACTCTACAGGTCCAGGTGCACAATATCAGGCTTTCAAAGTTCAGGGAAAGGTCTTTTTATCTCAAGTCTAACCGTTCATGTGCACCCAGAGAAAATCTGGTATCAGATAAAATTGCTTTTTGTGTCTTTAGTACTTGGATTTTAAGCCAACACGTGAACCACTTGCAATCTATGTTAGCATCCCCTGCTAGTAACAAAGATATCAATACATGGATAATTTGTGATTTTTTGGATGCTCCGATTAGCATTAATTGCTGATTGTCCCTTTATGTAAACGAAGTGCAAGTGAGAATTTTTTTAGTGTGGCTCCAATGTGCAGAACAACAATTTACTTGATTGGTGCCAATGCCCTGTGAACCCTGATGTACTTGGGCCCGGCAGTGTCCATAGTAAAGCCTTGTGTTTGACCCATTTTATCTGAACTTCCATGGCAAATGCAGATTGGCATGGCAAATTGCGATCAATATAAAGACCACTAGTCTATTCTTACCAAGTAAACCTAATGTGCAGGCTTAAAGTGACAAGGATTTTCTGTGCGCAACAGTGGCGTAACCAGGGGGGATGGAACCCCCGCTCAGAACCCTAGCCTCTGGCAGCCATTCAAATAAACTGAACATTTGTACAGGGTCTATTAGGAGAAGGAGAAGGATATCCAAATTCACACCCTCCGAAAATGCCTTGGCACCCCTTCTGGCCCCACCCCCCCCCCATTGCAAAGGTTGTGGGGGTTATGCCACTGGCATGCATATGGACAGAATAGGAGATTGTGTAGAGCTTTGTCAAAGGGTTATGAAAGTGCTGCGCAGAGAGGTAGAAAAATGGGGTATTTCTACTTTAATTTCATCAGTCTGACTGGTCTTGGAGTTGAAAAAGTGAAGCTCTGCAAGTCCGAAGGCACAGGGTACCCAGCAGTATTTGCTCATTGATTTTGGGACAAGTGAGGAATGTCGATGTGCCTGATGTCAACAAAGGGTTAAAGAGCTCAATGTTTGTAGAGCATAACTGTAGTGCTTCACTGCAGATGAGTGTTTGCTACCGTATAAACTAATCTGTGAGACAGTCTGGTCTGATTGGGCTTATTACAGGACATAGCATGAGATGGTCCTTGGCGTAGCCAATCAGATAGTGTTCTGAATCTTTGTTGCAAAACCATAGCATTTTTACAATGTCTATGAATTGGCTCATTGCGTGATATTACCTTTCTAAGAAGTAACAAATGAAAATACTGCTCAAATGCAGATAATGGCAGGTATATAGTGCTTTTACCTCCTCGAATCAGTGAGTCATTGCGTTATACAGTGGGCACAGCTTTTTAAATTGCTGGAATGTGATTCAAAGTGCGGTATTGAGTCAAAGCGCGACCGTGCATAAAAACGTACGAAATCCACGCAAAACATCTATCTGAACGTGCTGATATTACCGACTCGAGGAAGGGATAAATGGGGGTTTAAGTTAGAAAGGCATTTGGAGGGGTGCTTAAAAATGGGTGACCTGATCGACAACCTAATCCCCCCAAAGAAGAAATTTTCTCATAACCCCAGTGGAAATTTGAAGCCCTGAGGAAAAGGTTAAATTGCTTTTATGAACAAAAAAAATCCCCAAATGTGGTGGACCACCCTGATCGTACTCAATTGGGTACACATTGGGCTTCTACTACCAAACAGCTGGATTATTTATTAAAATTTGTAAAAAACGGGTGTTTGTTTCTGGATATAAGATGCTAACACCTATCCGGCCGGTCCACTGCCTTTAGAAGAGAGGGCACTAAATAGGTAAAATATGTTAGCTACTGAGTTTATGATTCAATACTCTTGCCATTTTTTCGCTTTCTGTGGAATCTCAAATTCAATTTCAATGTGACTGATATTTTTATGTTCAATATTTTTATTATGTATTTTCACAGTCTGTGACAGATTGTCCCATATGCGGATCCTTGCCTAAAACAGGATATGACAATTTGTATGTTCCCATTCCATGGCCGAGTGTGTGGACAGGAGAGTGTTTGACATGAGAAAGATACAATTGATGCACATGTTTGCGAATAATCTGTTCTTGTCTCTTTATATTGTGATCAGTTTATAGATTATGGATTTTGCCGATAAAAAAAATGCCATGGAAGGAGGGTGGTATGTAATGAGCTGACAATCACTGGTAAGTTTGAAGGCTATCCCTTACAATACCTTATTGATAGGTATGTCCAGAGGGTTTTGAGTCCATCCCACAATGCACCAGTTTGGGAAGTTTCACCTAATAAGGTCATGTGATGCTACAAAAAATCCTAATCTTAACCACACTAAAACCCTGACTTTTACACTCATTTTAGCCCACAAGGAGTGTTAGCATGATCATGAATGTTTTGCTGGTTCGTTAAAAATTCTGCAACCACTTGTTATCCCCAAGTACGGACATTTTGTGTTTAATACAGTAGAGTACAGCACATTGCAATGCATTCCTGTGATGGATTCAACTCACCCTTTGGGTGTGTCCGTACCAATAGCTGGGTGCAGATATCCTGATGTTAAGCAAAAAAATAGGCTTAGCAACAATGTGAAAATATAAAACAATCAACGAAAAATGTTACAGCATTGGTAAATATTCATATACTTCTCAAATTGCCCCAGGGAATACTTCCTTGAGACATTGCTCAGTGGATTGGAGGGTGAGTTCCCATGCTTGAATGTTATTCCTTTCCCAGGAATCTGCAAGAAGAATTTCCTTCGATATAGTATTACAATTTTGCAAGTTGTGCTTGGTTCAAGGAATTCACACTTGAATGCTAGGACGTTATTATAGACTCGCGGAAAGAGTAAGATTCTTATTTAAATTGCTTATATTGAAATGCAGTGGCATCACTTTGTGTAGGAAAATTTGAAAAGCAATGTTTCACGAGGGCAATTTTCTGAACCCTTTATGAAGACAAGGCTATACATTTAGCAAGTTGGTTATTAAATAAGAGTGGGTGTGATTGTGCTTTTTTTAAATGAAAGTTTTAAATTGTGCCGAGCAAGCTCATGTATCCATTTATACACCTAGGGGAAGGGAGTATTGGGCTTGCCAGAGCCAAGGCTTGAACCACAACCGTTGGCGCGTGGGGTGTACACTCGCGGAGCTGGACCGCATTGACATCAAAAGGTTGCCAAAAATGGTTTGGAAATTGAATCCAATTTGATGGGTGAGTTTAGGAAATGCTGGGAGTTGTTGTAAGGGAAAGAGATCCTTTGAAGATGTGAACGGAATGGTGGATAAGAGTTGGGTAAGATCAGTGATGTTGTTATGGAGACGTGGTGTCTGAGTGAAAATGCGATGGGGATTCTGAGGAGTACAGAGAGGCAATGATGAGGCGATGTGTGGTCGTGAAGTTGAGGACAGGATCGAAAAGACTGAAGGATTTGATGCAGATGTTGGGTTGGAAGAGGCGATGGACCATTTGGCGAAGGCGAATGTTGTACGTTGGTATGGGCATGTGTTGAGGAAGGATAACGAGGGCATGTGTTAAGAAGGCGCTTTTGAGTTCGAGGTGGGAGGTTTGAGGAAGGAGGGGACGTCCAAAGAAGACATGGAAGAAGCTAGTGGAGGAGGAGAGTAGGAGGGTTGGGTTTGAGGAGGGAGGATGCATTGAATCGGGTGAGTGAAAATGGAAGGAAGGAGTAAGGGCGGTTGCTGCGAATGTGAGGTGAATCCGGCCACCCCCGTTGGACGGGGCTAAAGACAGGTATGAAAACTTTGGTTTAGTAGTAGTAGTAAAGCGCTTGATAACAATCTACTTTCACCTTACAGCCAGGATAATTAAGATTTGATGATCCCCTTTTAATTATAAGAATCATTATTTAAATGCGATATTGCAGATCATTTCCAGGGAAATCGGCATCATATGAAGTTCATTGAAAAATACAACTGTACCAAAAGCTCAACACCAAGAAATATTAAAAAATTTGGATTTCTTAATTTAGGATGGTATCGGCTACGGGTCCTGGATAGATTTTGTTGCAAATTGGTTGAAATTGGGTAATGGGACAATAACATACATGCTAATTTCAGTTTTCCAACATGCATTTTTGAGAATATTCCAAAATTTTTGGTTTCAATTTGCCCATTAGACTTGTCAGGGACTTATTTTGGCACAGTGCAAAATGGACAGATTGCTGAAAACCATTTATTTTTGTTGTATTTTACTCAAGGTGTAGACTGTAGATGTATATAAAGATGGTTTTAATTTTTACATGGTTTCAAACGTAATGGAATTGAAAAGAATTTCGTTTCTTTGGGTACGAGCCAGATAAATTAATAGTTAGTGCTTAGATAATGTGAGTACTTGTCAATGAGGTGATTGTTTTTTCTAGAAATACTGAATGTCAATCTTCAATCATTATTCTAGAAAGAAAGAACGATAAGGTGTGTCGTATGAGAATCAAAATTTAGAAACTTCTCTTGTAAGAGTTTGAATTTAAGACGGGTAGTATTCTACATATTTTAGTTGCAGGTAGTGCCTTTAGTTTTCTCCAAAAAATAAAACAAAATTCTCACAAAATTAAACCTAACCAAAACCATCAAGAGAATTTAGACATTTTGGTTAAAACTACTTCCTAAAGGTTTGGTAACAAAGAACCTCTTGGCTAGAATTATTACTCCAAAATTAAGGATTTGAAAAAAAAAATAAAACTAAAAAGAAATGAAGCCGCTCCTGAAATTTGAAAAAGATGCTTACTAAAGTTTATCTGTATATAAACCAATTTTTAAATGAATTGTTTATAAATCTGATTTTATAGTGATTTTTATGCGGGTAACAATTAGTAACAATAATCCTACTTCGTGAACCCTTATTCAGATTCAAATTTGACCTGAATTACTGGGGTTGAATGAAAGAAAATAGTGGACTGTTCCGAACAAGGCGCAGTGATTGGCAAAACTATCCTTTGCAATTCACACAAAAAATAGGCGCTGAAGTTAGTTGGTGTTTTGACATTTCCTTTTCCCCATGGCACCCCTCCAAAGGACATGGTGAACTGGCGGTTGTAAGCTACATTGGGATTCTACATTGTGGAGTGCATCAGCGGTGCCAAAAACACATTTCTCGCAAATACTTGGAAACAGAACCTTTAACCGAGTGTGTGCGCCTGTGTGAGTGTGTGGGCACTGTAGGTGAGAAACCAGTACACAAGCGCATACCAATGAGAGGACAGATTTCCGATGTGTGAATAGTGTAATAGACCATATGGTCGGGCATATGGTACATATACGTAAATGTAGAAATTACTGGAATACATGAGTATGTGCCACTTTGAAGACAAAATGCAATATGTGTTGTTACAAGAGAATGCGTGAATATACTTTTGATTGAAACAAATCTGCAGTTCGTATTACAGGTATTCTGAGTTTGTAATGAGACGGATGGCCTTTTAAAAAATACTACCAATGATTTTCGCAATTTTTGCATACTATCTGTTGTATAAGTGATTAAACACTCGTATTTAACATTTCATCAAAGTAGACCATGTCTTTCATAGAACATCACAATAACACGGTTTTTTAAAGTAGGATGACCCGGGTTGATTATGTAAGTGGGTATCTTGATCGAATGATCTAATCTACCACTTAAAATAATGGTATCACCTCGGTTTCAATTTGTCGAAAAGAACTTACCAGTTCCCCAAATCATACCTGCTTCTCTTGTATTACCAAATATCATAGTATCTTACCAAATATGTGCTGCCCAAAAGTATGGTAATGAGGCAGAGTCACCGCTGTTGAAAGTCGCATTTACATGATGAAACCAGAATTAAAAACAAAAATAACGATGGAGACACAGTTGACAATGCTTTGGATTATGTAGTTCACTAACGACCATCTGTGTAAATTTTAGTTGAATTACATGCGGGGCATGAGGTTCATTAAAAAATCTAGTTGTACACGTCGTTCTATGGAGGAAATGGGCACATGAGGGCGTATAATACACAAATCATGATCTTGTAGGCTTATATGGCCGGCAAGATTCCCCACAAAGGGATTTGTTGAGTTTGCAGAGATACTAGCTCTTGCATGTTCTATTTATATCAGTTGTCAAAATTGTGTCGCCACTGCTTAATATTGTCCAAAAATAAGAGCAAATTGAATGGGGGTTCAACAGCTGTGGAAGTGTGGTAGGGCTTTTATGGTGAATCTTTCCTTTCCCCTACTATTATTTATAATGAAGAGGCTGCATTAAGCATTCCAGAGAAAAGGATTTTAGTTCCAGACTAGAAGGTGTTTTTGTCTCGCCCTGAACTTTGTTCGGGCAGAGACTTAGTTATCACTTTTCTGTTCTGTCTGTGTCTGTTGTCATTGGTCTGTCATGCTGTCGAGTCTGCCTCGCCGTCAGGTTCACCGGTGTGTACGATTATCTGGAGGTCCGTGTAGGGCTACGAGGGTGTAACTTCGTGGTGGCTGGAAAGAAACGGGTTAAAGAGTTCTCAATCTGATTAGATTTGGGCGTAAAATATGATAATTAAGTATCTAATTGGCATAAAATTAATTTACGAAAATTTTCCCGCAAGGCTGTGTACAAGTTTTCAGGAGTTTCGGTATAAGGCGTATAATGATGTAACTTGGTGGAAGGGACAGCGGGCTGGGAGTGTTCTAGAACGGATTAGATTTTGGTGTATTTCGGGAAAAATAATTAAGTATGCAATGTGCAACAATAGGTAATTGCTTAAAATTTTAAACGGTACATCAGATACACAAAATGCCTTCATGCATGAAAGCCTATATGGCGTGCGCACTTTTTTGCAATTTGAAAGTGTTGATATATGTGGCTTCTTAGGAGGTTATTCAAATGAAGCGATTAAATATGCGGTAATTATGTAGATCTGAAACAGTACATCGGATAGGCAAAATTTCTGTGCTACATGAAAGAATACTATGCCACCATGACATCTTTGCTGTGCATCATTAATTGGGTCAAAGTCGCATTTTGGGCGTATTAAAATATGCTACTTAAGTGTCTAATGTGCGTATTAAGAACCAAAAAAAAGCTTTGTGTACAAGTTTTATCTGAGTTTTCGTTAGGAGTATAATGATGTAAATTGGGGAAGGAAGGGGGCGGGCTGGTGAAGAGTTCTCGACCTGATTAGATGTTGGGTCTTTTCGGGCAATTAGTAGCAAATAGCTAATTCAATGCAAAAATCAGCGGTAATTGCTATAATTTTGAAACGGTACATCGGATACACCAAAAATTCCTTCACTGCATGAGAGCCTATTATGGTGCGCATCTTGTTGCCATTTGAAAGTAATGATATATATGCGCCTTCTTAGGATGTAAATGAGTTAATTAAATAGGCATATGGCTCTTGGTGGTTTCGCTGAAACGGTACATTGGATAGGCAAAATTTGTTCACTTACATGAAAGACTAGTCTGGAATTAATTATTTGTGTGTGTGTGAATCATAATTAGGTCAAAGTGCATATGGGCAAGTAAAAGGGGCAGTTTGTGATGCATTTGACCCCTAATTAATATGGTAATTGCGTATAGCTGAAACAGTACATTGGATATGAAAATATTTCTGAGTTGAATGGAGCACGGGGGTGGGTGGGGTGCAGGGGGGCGGGGGCGGGGGAGGGGCGTGGCCCGGGGTGGAGGGCGGGGGTGGGGGAGGTGGGGTTTTTTTTTAAGGGGGGCGGGGGGGGATCCAGGGGGGGTGCCGGTGGTGGGGGATCTTCGGGGAGTGGGAGGGGGGGGACAGGGAGACGGTGTGAGGGGGTGCGACGTGTGGCTCAGCGGCAGGGGGACTGGAGGGAGGGGGTTCGCGGGGGGGGGTGGACGAAGGGGTGGAGTGGGGGAAATGCCCCCCTGGGCCGGGGGTCTTTGGGCAGGGGGGAAGGGGGGTGCAGGGTTTGGAGGGGGGGTGGTGGGGCGGAAGGTGGGGGGGCGGGGAAATTCTAATTGAGTGAGGTTGGGCGGGGGGGACAGTGGGCTAGGGGGGGCTGTGGGCGAGCGGGGGGGGGGACTTGGTGCGGTTCGGGGCTGGGGGGTGTGGGGGGTCGGTGGGAGTAGGGATAGGGGGAGGGGCGGGGGGTGGCGTGGGGAGGGGTGTGGCTGGGGGGGGCGGACGGCGGCGGGGCTCGGGGGGGGGGGAGGGTGGGGGGGCGATTGGGAGGGGTGGTGGGGTGTTGGAGGGGGTTGGGTGGGTTGAGGGGGGAGGGGGAGGGGGCTTGCCCGGGGTGTGAGGGTGTGGTGGGGAGAGGATAAGCAGGAGATGGGAGCGCTGGGGTGGGGGAGGGATAGTGGGGTAGTGAACGGTGTTGTTGGGTGAGGGGGTGGGTGGTGCGGGGTTTTGTTGCTAGGGTGTGTCGGGGAGGGTGGGCTGGGGTGTGGTGGGGTGTTGGGGGGGGGCGCCGGGTCAGTGGTGCGGGGTGTTGGGGAGGGGGTGGAGGTGTGCAGGGGGTGTTGGGAATGGTGGGGTGTTGCGAGGTGTTGGGGAATCTGGAAGGGCCAGTGGGGTGGTGTGGGGTATTGGAGGGGGTGGGGTTGTGGTTGAGGTTATTGATGTTGGGGAGAGGGGTGGGGTGTGGGGAGGGGGTGGGGGGGTTGTTGATGGGTGTGTTGTTGCGGTGTTGGGAGGGAGTTGTGTGGTTGCTTTGTGGTTGGGGGGGGGGAGGGGGTGGGGTGGAAGAGGGGGGTGTGGGGGGGAAGGGGGATGGGGACAGGGGGTGGATGGTTGAGGAGGGGGGGCCTGGGGGAGGGGGTGCGATGGGGGGGAGGCCGAGCTGCGGGAGGGGCGGAGCGGCGGGAGGGGGGGTGAGGGGATTGGGAATCTTCGGGGGGGGGGAGGGCCGTGAGGGGTGGAGGACGGGGGTTGGGAAGGGGGGGGCGGGGCGTGGTGAGGGTGGGGGGGTATCAGGGTTCGAGTGGGGTATGGGCCAAGTGGGGGGGGATGGGGAGGGGAAACTTGCTGTGGTCGAGGGGGGGTCGGGTCGGGGGCGGTTGGGAGAGGCGGCCCGGATAGGCAGGTGTTTGGATGGGAGTGGGGCGCAGGGTGTCTGGGTTGTTGCTGGTTTCTTGTGTTGAGGAGGGGGGAGGGGGTGGGGGTGTTGGGGAGGGGTGGGGTGTGAAGGAGGTTGGTGTTCGGGGAGGGGTGCTTGTGGGGTAAGGTGTTGGGGAAGGGGTGGGGTTGTCTATGTGTCGGTGTATGAAGGGTATGTGGGGGTGGAGCAGATTAGCGGGTGGGGGGTTGTGGGGTGCTTGGGGTGAAGGATGAGGGGGTTGGCAAGGGTGTTGGGAGAGGGATGTGGGGTGGTTTGTGGAGGGCGGGGGGAGTGTCTGTGGTGTTGATGGGTATTGGGGAAGGGGGGGTGGGTGTATGGTAGTTGTGGGGTGGTGGGGAGGGGGTGGGGGGTGGGGTATTGATGGGTGTTGGGGATTGAGGGGGGGTTTGTTGTTGGGGAAGGGCGTGACTCCCTATCCCGTGTCTTTCATGGGGCAGTCCTAAGGGGAAGTCGCGGTGTTGGAGGTGGAGGGTGGGGGGGGGTAGGGGGATATGGGGGGGGGTCTGGGGATATGGGGGGTGGGGGGGTTACCCCCCCCCCCCTCCCCCTCGGAGGGGCGGGGGGTGGTGCAGGAGGGTGGCGCGGAACGTGGTGGTGGGGCCATGATGTTCTGTGGAGGAGGTGTGGGGTGGAGGAGATCGGAGGAGGGTTGGGGAGGGGGGGTGGATGTGTGGGGTGGAGGGTGGGGGTGGGGGGTGGAGGGCGGGGTTGGAGGGGTGGTGTTTGCAGGGGGGTGGGGTGGTGAGGGTTGGGGAGGGGGGGTGTTGAAGGGGTGTTGCTTGTGGATGGGGGGGGGGATGTTTTGTTGAGGTAGGGTGGCCTTCGGTGGGGGTGGGCGAGGGGGGGGAACGGGGTTTGAAGGTGGAGGGTTGGAGGGGGGGGTGGAGGCGGGCGGCGGATGGGGTGTTGAGGGGGTGTGGGTGAGGGGGGGGTGCGGGGGGTGAGCGGGGTGGGGTTGTTGTTTGTGTTGTTTGCCACGGCATTGTGGGGAGGGGGGAGTGGGGTGTGGATGAACAGATGGTTGGTGGCGGAGTGGGGGGGTGGGGTGCGAGGGGTGGCGCAGAGGGAGGGCGATTGAGTTGGGGCAGCGGGGGGGGCCGACGGAGGGGCTGGTGGGTCGGGGGGGACGGGGTGGGTGGGGGGGGGAGGGGGGGGGTTGTTTTTGGGAGAGGGGGGGGTGTGCAGGGTTGCGGGGCGGTGTTGGGGAGGGGGGGGTGGTGAGTGAGGGGTTGGGGGGTTTACTTGCCGGTGGGTGTGGGGTGGTGAGGGAGGGAGGGGGGGGGTTAAAGGGCATTTTGGCGGGTGGTGGAGGGGTTGGGTGTGTGAGGGGTGTTTGGTGGTTGGGATGCTGAGGGGTGTGGTTGGGATGGGGGGGGTGTTGAGGGGTGTGGGGTGGTGTTGGCGGAGGGTGTGGGGTGATTTGGGAGGAGGGCGGGGTTGTGGTTGTTTGGTGGTGTCGGGAGGGCCGGGGGTGGGGTGTTTGGTGAGGGGCTGTTGGTGTTGGGGAGCGGTGTTGGGAGTGTGTTGTGGTGGTGTGGCGCGAGGAAGGTGGGGTGTGTATTGTGTGTCAGTTGGGGAGGGGTGAGGGTTGGGGGATGTGGTGGTGTTGGGGGAGGGGGTGGGTTGTTGAGGTGGTGTTTTGGGGAGGGGGGGGGGTGGGGTGTTTTGTTGAGGTGGTGGTGTTGCGGGAGGGGGGGTGTGGCGAGTCGGGTTGGGGGGTTTGAGGGTAGTTGTGTTGGGGAGGCGGGTAGGTGTGTCTGAAGGTGGTGTTTGTTGGGGGAGGCGGTGGGGTGTTTGGGTTGGTGTTGGTTGGGGGAGGGGTGGGGTGTTGAGGTGGGTGTTGGGGAGGGGTGTGGAGGTGGTGTTGGGAAGGGTGTTGAGGGGGAACATTACCGCCGATCCCTTGTTGACTTCCCCCGCCCCAATTCCTCCTTTGTCTTTTTTCCCGCCCCCTGTTTCAAACACTCCCCTCTCTTTTCCCATCCTCTTTTAATTCCTCTTCATTCGCCTATTCCTCCTTCAACTCCTCGGTAACATTTTTCCTTTTCATCCCTCTTCTTTGTTTACGGGCGAATTCGTTGCGTTTTCTCCTTTCTCCCTCTTGGACTCCCTCTACGTCTCCGCCTCCTGTTCCCCTGCTTATCCTTTCTCCATCTTTGTCTTTCCTGCCGCTCATTTTTCATCTCTTCTCCATCCCTTCTTGTGCTCCTTGCCTTTTTCTTGGCCCACCTTTTTCTGTCTTGTGAAAATCTTTCAATCTAACACTTTTCGGCCTTTCCGCGCCCCCCCCCCCTTCCCTGTTTCACTTCTACGGCTTTCCCTCTTCACATTTTTCTGTTCCTTTTGACTCCTGCGCTTTGAAGATTCCTTGCTACTTTTTCTGTATCCCTCAGTCCTCTTCTCGTTTTCTCCCCTTCCCTTTGCCTTCTCACCCTACATCACTTTCTTCTCTTTAATCGAGGCCCCTCGTTTATTCCTCTTGGCCATTAACCCTTCCCTTTATATTCCGTCCTTTATCTAGTAATCGCTACCGCGTTTCCATCGTTACACCTTCTCTCTTGTCCTCCGCCTCATGCCCGTGCGGGTCTTCGCTTACCCCTACCCTCCTTTGCCACCCCGTATCCTCTCGTTGTTCTTCTCGTTGTGCGGGCCTACGTCCCGCTCCCTTCTTACTCTCCCTCGGTTCCATCCCCCCCTGCGTTACCCTCCAATCCCACCATTGTCCGGCCCCCTTAGTGGCCTGTCACCACCTACCAAATGATCTGTCCATCCTCCCCTCATTCTGCCTTCCAGTTTAGCCACGGTTCCCTAGTTTTTCACCTTCATTTTTTGGTCCAGTCTCGTCCTCCTCCCAAACTTCCCCATCAATACCATTCTTGGCTACTGACTGTGGGATGTTGTGAGGTGTGGAAGGGTGATTGGCGGAGCGGGTGAGGTGGGGGTGGTTGAAGGAAGTTGGGGTGGGGGGTGCAGAGGGGTGGGGTGTTTGGGGAGGGTGTGGGGTATGTTGTGTGAGGGGTTGTGTGGAACGGGAGGAGTGGGGGGGGGGTGGGGGTCCGGGTGGGGTAGGAGGGTAGGGTGTGTTAGAGGGGGCGGGGGAGGGGTAGTCCTACGAGGGGGAGGGGAAGTGGGAGGGACAATGGGGGGAAGCGGGGGCTTGTTGGTATGAAAGGACTGGCTGGGTGGTTGGGGGAGGGGGTGGGGAGCTGCAGGGTGTTGGGGTATTGCAGGTGGTATGTTGGTGGAGGGTCCGTTGGGGTGTTAAGGGAGGGGAAGTGGGGGTGTTGGGGGCTGTGTTGGGAAGAAGGGGATGGGGTGTTGAGGGTGTTAGGGGGTGTATGGTGTTGGGGAGGGGGTGGGGTGTTGAGGGGGTTTGTGGGGAGGGGGTGGGTGTGGTTAGTTTTGGGGGGGGGTTGGGGATGGGTGATGTGGTTTTGGGGGTGTTATTTGTTTGGGGAGGGGGTGGGGTGGGGGTAGGTGTTTCGGGGGTGTTGGGGCAGTGGGTGGGGTGTTGTTGTTGCAAGGGTGGGGGGTGTTGTGGGCGTGTGGGGGGGGATACTACAATCCTCCACGGTATCTGCTTGCACAACTTCTTTTGTGAATTCTACGTCTGTATTTACAGTGTGCAATCTGGTGTGTCTTTGCTCTTTGTTTACGCTATACGCCAAAGCAGCGAGGGACTTGGGTTCGCGAAACCGCATTGTTTGTGATTTTGTGTGGTATTGGTACATGATGGTTCAGGAAAAACCTATGAAAAACCTTTTGTAGAGTAGGCACACCACATGGAGTGACAATAATACAACAACGAATTATAGGAGAAACAAAAACAAAAGGGCTTATTATTGAATGCGCAATGATCAATTGCTATTGTAGAAAAATGATCTTGGGGTAGGCGAGTCATCAGTGCTGAAACTCAGTACCTAGTAAGATCCAATGTGCGTTTTTAATGCGGTCAATACAAGGGATGACTATTTCACATTGTTTACAGATTTCTGAAGCGATAAATGACAATTTCTGTTTATGTTTAAAAATTTGAACTTTCCCTTTTCCAAATACCAAGAGACACCCACCAAATTACCACCTGGGCGGAGTATTGTAGTTATAGTAGTAGATTGTTATTTTTGCTGCTACATTGGACCCTCTGTTTGTTGTCTTTGTTTTTTTTTTTGTAAAAAGAATTCTTTTTGGGTACTGTGTTTTGTAAAATAATTCTTTTTGGGTACTTTGTTTTGTAAATAATTCTTTTTGGGTACTTTTGTAAAAAAAATCTTTTTGGGTACTTCTCTTGAACTGAGATGCAAGATCCAGTACATGATTTCTTAGAAGTTCCCGGGGCGAGGGGGGGGCGGTGGGGCCGGGTGATGTTTGTATTTGCGAGTCCAACTTCACAAATCAAATTAAGTTGGGTTTTGTAGCCCACACTGTCTGGGATCAAGTCTTTTCTGTGTGACACTAAGATCCCAATATGATCAATCACACTTTATTTCTATTCACTACACATTATAAATACAAAACAGTGATATGGAGGAGCAGAGGTAAAGGCTCCCAAAGGACTCAACACTTAGGAAAGAACACACAAGAACGGGACATCTATTCCAAAGAACAAGAAATGACAACAGGACATCACAAGAAGACATGTACCAAGATTATCAGTATGATATGAGAGATAAAGGTTTTTTTAAATGGTTTCAAAATGTTTTACAGATTTGATGTGTTTCAGACCATGGTTGTAGCGAATTCCATAATGCTTGGACAGAATTTCTAATTGAATTCTGAGAAAAAGATTTTTTGCTTTTGACGTGTTATAATTTTGAGCAAATTTTATTGTGTTGATAGTTGTAGATGAATTTTAGAAGGTTTACAAAATAACTATCAAAAAGTTACTGGTTAATTGTTGTTATAATGCCTAAACATAAAGTTGCCCATAAAAGTCGGCAGGTATCAAAGACATTCAATTATCTATAGCGACGCGAAAGTGGGTTGAGTGACTTTGATAAGGACTGTTTGAAATTGTTTCTTAAAGCCCATTTTTTGTAGTTTGAATATTTTGTTTAAGTATACATAAAAGGATGATCTCAGTTAGCTTTTTACTATCTTATATCCTATGAACAGTTTGTGCTTGTCTTCGGTTTTCTCCATTAAGCCTTATTCAGGGATGTAAGGATTCAGAAAATGTCTGGAAATTGGCCATATAAAAAAAAATTGAGAAAGTAAGATTTTTTGTTTACATTATGCGACTTGGGTGATGTTTTCAGCATATTCAAGCATACCCACATTTTTTTGGTAGCGGGACATACCCCCTTCTTAAATTCCTTCCTGTAGTCTTTTGTTGGACGATTTCTGCTTAAAAGATAGTGTCGCGCACAAGCGTTTGGCCACTGGTTAAAGGGCCAGATCAATTTTAGGACATTATTGCCCACTTATATCCCGGCTTATGGTTTTGTGATCTGCAGAAAGATTAAACGAAGGCTAGGATAGGATACTGTCTTTCACCCATAATTGTTAATCAAACTCAAGGTCAAAGGGTGTGTCTTTGGGACATGGGGGAGGGGTCTTGAAAAAAGTGCTTGTATATGCCTCTTGGAACTTGAAAATGGATCCGCTCTGGGTACGTAATTTGGAATCAAGCAGTAGTAATTTGCCTCATAGCAGTTGGGTATGGGCATGTACCTTGCAAGTTTCAGTGATAATTTTGACAAGTCTTTTCTGATTGGCTGAAGTATGGGTTGCGAATGGCCAATCGTGAGGAAAACGGTTGAGGACTCACCTGAACTCTTTATGCAAACGAAGCCAAACAAATCATTTGTCACAACAAATCAAAAGGTTTTTCAATTCAGTTTTTATGCCATTTGTGGATTCATTTAAAAATCTAAATTTTTAATATAGCCAGTCAAAATAGAATGAATGCTGCATTAACCCAAAACTAATTGAACAGAATCAATTCCAACAGAGTGTTAATGAGATACCTTTAAAAACCAAATATCAAAAGGTTTACCAAAATCAAAAAGGAGTGGAAATATATTTTGAGGGGGGAAGGTTTACAGGGGTCAACCAATGAAAAGGATCAAAAAACAAGTCGAAAAGTATGCCAACGTGTTCGTTACATTTCAGGATAAAAAAAAGGTATAGTTTGACCCTATCTGCAGGTTGTAGTTCAATGGTTGTGGTCAAAATATGTGCAAGGTTCATAATGGGGTTAAGTTTCAGAGATATCCGTTCGGTATAAAATATGGTGGCATATGGTACATATCCACGTAAATGTAGAAATTACTGAAACATGAGTATGTGCACTTTGAAGACAACATGCAATACATGTTGTACAATAGAATGCTTGAAATACTTTTGATTGAAACAAATCTGCAGGTTCGTATACAGGTATTCTGAGTCTTTGTACATGGGACGGATGGCTTAAAGCTACTACCAATGATTTTCTGCCCATTTTTGCATACTATCTGTTTTATAAGTTGAGTAATACATCGTAATTAACATTTCAATCAAAGTAGACCATGTCTTTCATAGAACGTCACAAATAACACGGTTAAAGAGGATGACCCGGTTTAATTATGTAAGTTTTTATCTTGATCGAATGATCTAATCTACCACTTAAAATAATGGTATCACCTCGGTTTCAATTTGTTGAAAAGAGACTTACCAGTTCCCCAAATCATACCTTTATTCTCTAAATATTACCAAAATATCATAATTAGCTTTACCAAATATGGTGCTGCCCAAAAGTATGGTAATGAGCATGAGTCACAGCTGTTTGAAAGTCTCATTTACTATGATGAAACCAGAATAAAACAAAAATATCGCTGGCGACACAGTTTTGACAACTGATTTGGATTATTTAGTTCACTAACTACATCCTGTGTAAATTTTATGAAATTACATTGCGGGCAAATGAGTGTCTCATAAAAATCTAGTTTTACATGTCTTTCTATGGAAAATGGGCACATTGAGGGTGCTATAATAAACAAATCATGACTCTTGTAGGCCTATATGGCGGCAAGATTCCCACAATGGATTTGTCTGATTTTTGCAGAGATACTAGCTCTTGCATGTTCCTATTTATATCAGTTGTCAAAATTGTGTCGCCACTGCTTAATATTGTCCTAAAAATAAGAGACAAATTGCATGGGGTCAAACAGCTGTGGAGTGGGTAGGCTTTTTCTGGTGAATCTTTCCTTTCCATACTCTTATTTCTATGAAGAGGCTGCATTAAGCATTCCAGAGAAAAGGATTTAGTTCCAGACTAAGAATGTGTTTTTTGTTATTTTGTGTGGTATTGGTACATGATGGTTCAGGAAAAACCTCTGAAAACCTTTTGTAGAGTAGGCACACATGTAAATACTACACCCACGCATTCTATTATCACAACACCACAATGGCATGCGCAATTATCAATTGCATATTGGTAGAAAATGATCTGGTTGGTAGGCGAGTTCATCAGTGCATGAACTCATTACCTAGTAAGAGCCAATGTTTAGTTTAATTGTGGGTCAATACAAGGGATGATATTTCACATTGTTTACAGATTCTGAAGGATAAAGTGACAATTTCTGCTTTATGTTTAAAAATGTGAACTTTCCCTTTTCCAAGATACACCCACCAAATTTCCCACCTGTGGGAGTATTGTTATTTTTTGCTCTACATTTGACCCTCTGTTTGTTTGTCTTTGTTTTGTAAAATAATTCTTTTTGGGTACTTTGTTTTGTAAAATAATTCTTTTTGGGTACTTTTGTAAAATAAATCTTTTTGGGTACTTCTCTTGAACTGAGATGCAAGATCCAGTTACATTGCATTTCTTAGAAGTTCACCGGGGGAGGGGGGGGGGTGGCCCGGGTGATGTTTGTATTTGCTAGTCCAACTTCAAATCCAA
>JAMKCH010025715.1:0-62170 GCA_023653785.1 Ophioderma brevispina | reverse complement strand
CCGACTACTATGACGGGAAGACTAGCATAATGGAAAAACCTCTGGAAGTCCGCGGCGTCTAGAAGATTAAGAACAAGGAACTCTGCACCTTAATGGTACGAGATGAGTGTACGCGAGAAGAGGAAGAACCATCCGGAAGCACGACCACGGCTAGACGCTTGACTGGACTGGTAGGAAGACGGAGACTGACGGTTAAAAATGGTAGACAACGGCCCGATGGTCGACTAGATGAACAGAACGGTTGGTCCACGGAGGGAATGGTAGAAATGTTTACATCCGGTGACGGCCCGACGGTAGGCCCGACGGAAGAACCGGTAGAAGCACTGCTTGAAGAACCATGTGAAGGGGCCCGGCGGATAGGGTAGGCGGACGGACGGGCGGAAAGTAAACAACTGGACTCCTGAAATCTGCTTCGACAACTCTAACAATTCTGTGGAGCCGTGGAGGAGAAGTTCTAACCCTCGATGAAAGAATATCTAACTCCACCATCACCATACAAAGGTCTCTTTCTCTTGTAAACTAAATCAATGACCCGTCGCGTATCTTACCAGTAACAGGGCGGTGCCTGCAGTAAGAGAAACCGCGTTAACCCCGGGACGTGAAGCCAAGTATAGTAGAAAGCTCTAGAATGATCAGGAAACTCATAATTCTTTCTAATCATCCAGCAAACCGTGGCGTAGCAAGAGGGGGGGCGGGGGGCAGCGGCCCCCCGTGGGGAATTGCTCCCCCCCTCGGGCCCCCCCTGAAAATGTAGGGCATGGGACATGAGGCAGAGACGACGGACGAACACAAGGGAGCGATATTGCTTGCCCCAGATGCTGGAAAACGGGGTGCCCCCTTTGCCCCCCCTGAAAAAAAAAAAGCTGGCTACGCAACTGTCATCACACAACGCTATCGAGCCACCAGGAAAAACCGACGGCTTACCGGTACCAACGGTAACGGTGTCCATTTCTTCAATCAATATAAATAGGGTCTTAACCAAGGGGCCAGGTGGGTCTCTATTGACTGCTACCAAGGTTGCTTAACTCAGACCTAAAATCAATTGCATCACATGGATGCCGTGATAGCGGCTGAATTTATCAAACCACGGACGATATGTGTCAGCCTGGTGCGACGTTATGAGAATCTCATCGGACCGAGGCCAAATATCTCAAAGTAAATCTCCACTGATTCGAGCTGGATTTCTCAAGTGTAAAGAGCCGTGAAGCCGTCGGTTTTACCGGTACAACCGGTGCAAAGGTCATGGCTGGATTTCTTTAAACTTGTAAAGAGGCGGAATCGTCGGACTACTCAAACCGAGATAATCTTCCAATTCAATATGAATGGAAGGCTTGGGAATGATCACAGCCGTCGTAAATAATCACTTGATCCACCTCTAATTCACATCATCATAGGCCTTATCTCATTAAGAAGATGGTGGGGCGGACGAAACTTGCGCTATAACATGTTAAGTAGCTCTGCAACCACGGTAGTTAGTTATCGCCTGGAGACTATAATCAATGGTAGATCTTGATTGGGTCTTGGATTGGTCTTGGTTAGGAAATAGTGTGGTAGAGTCTTCGCTGGTTGAAGACCCGGAGGGAGATGATACTGGACGGCGATGGAACTGTGTAGCCTTGGCCTTAAGACCTATCAGTGATTTGAAGGAAAAACCTATTTGAAATTTGAGGAATAGCTTCAAAGGGAAGGATAAGTCTGTTAGAATTCTCATAGTTACCTTTTCCAGCTGTAGAATTGAAGAAAAGGAAGAAAACGGCAGGGTCCAAGATACGATTTCCTTTCATTTACATGTTGTATTAAGGGCCTGAACGGACAGTCATTACTAAAATCTACGATTCTGTCCGATTAGGGGTTGGATTCTGGTCTATCAATTGCAGGGTATGTTAGGCGACCTGTACTTGTTACAGTCATGCAACATCTGATTTTTGATGATTTTTCGATTGCTGATTTAGCAAATCACTGAAGTGTCTTACGTCTTCTTGTCTTTCTCACAATTTACACATCTAATTCGTCCAAAATAGTCTGGATTACGAAATTTTGGCACCATTCTAGTGTAGATATATCCAGGTCCTTCTCTTGAACAATTACAGGGGCACTACACACACACAGAGTTCATGCGGGTTCTTGTCTTGTCTTCGAAGGAACTCTTTACACTCAAAACATCTACGGAGTGGCATGTAGAGGACATCTTTCTGCAACATCAAAAGTTAAGACGAACATGTATCGGATGTTTGTTAGATACAATAAATTAAACCCGTGCCGAGAACTGGATATCCAAGGTGGTAGAATAGGATCTAGGGATAAGGCCAAGGAGACAAAGACAGGACAACAGACAGACGCAGGGCACCACCCCAAAAAAATCTTGAGAAGAATTAGAAGATTCATCGGCACGAGCTGGAAATACACCGAGAAAAACAGAGACATGGTTGCAACGTGAGGCTATAAACAAGGGTGAAGAGATAAAATAAATAAAAGAATCCGCAGATGCGATATATATATAAAATCTCCAATAACTAGGCGATAATGGGGAAAAATTATGCTAGAAATATCCCAATAAAAATTCAACATGGGGCCCCGAACTGAGCACAAAAGGAGGAAGTCTGTGTGCAGTGACGATAAGGATGGGCGTACCGATACTAGCATGGGACCGCTTGCTAGGCATGGGTGCACCAAATTTTTAATGTGGCATAAGGGGTGTCTCGAGGAAATTTGAGCACAAAAAATGCACTAGTTTGATATTTGTAATGTATAAGAATGGATTGAAATAGAACCCTACTTACAATATAGCACAGGGGAAGCAGCGATGGGGGCCAAAATACACAAGTAACTCAATAGCAAAAAAACCAAAGTTAAAGTTCCCCTCCCAACATATCTGTCCCCATTTCCCAACCCCACCGTCCATTCCAACCCTCAACCTGTCCCCTTCCCAACCCCCACCGCCCTCCGCAATCCCCCCCACCTGCCCGCACCCCAAACACCCTACCTGTTCCTCCCCAACAAAGACAGTCCACTACTAAAACCCCAAACCAGCAACCTCCCCAATACCAAATCTTGCCCATACCCAAAACCCAACTGGCCCCCTATGCCAACACCCACTGGCTCCCTAACACCAAACCTGGCCACTTCCCAAAACCCAACCTGGCACCCTCACAACAACCAACCTGGACCCCTTCCAAAACCACCCGGCCCCCCTTCCCAACACCCAACCGGGCCACCAATCCAAAACCCAAATTGGCCCCTCTCCAACACCAACATGTCCCAACACCAAACCCCTACCGTCACCCTCCCCAAACCACCTACCTGTCCCCTCCCTAACCCCCACGAGTCCCCTCCTCAAAACCCCACATACCCCACTCAGGCCCCCCTCCAATTACGTCCAAAATCTAATAGGTCGAGAACTCATAACCCGTTTCCTTCACAAGTTAACATTCATTATACACTACGGAACTCCAGATAACTTGTTACACAGTTGGGCGGCCCACAGGGGGATGTGGGAGGGCATTTGCCTCAAAATTTTTCTGCCAAAATATCAAATTTGGAAAATTGGGGGCGCTCTTACAAAAAACCTGTGCTTAATTCGTTGTTTAACAGGACAGACAGCAAGACCCCGGGGGCCAGTGGTATTCAAAGGGGATTCTGATGGTGAACATGGACTTCCGACATGCACCCTAAACAATTATTACACAACTAACAAAAACATATCCTAAACAAGCATTTTTGTCGTTTTTGCTACCATATACAAGTCTTTTTGTCAGTTTTGCCTACCTTAAGACACTATCAGTGTCCATTCCGACAAGATCAAAATATTATAAATTTTGCAGGAATAACTCAAAAGTGAAGAATAAGTCTATCTGTCTATAGAATTCTCTGTAAGTTACTTGTTTCCCAAGCGAATATTGAATAGAACGAAGAAGTAAAGAGCAGTGTTCAAAGTATGACTCTCCATTCAATTACTTGTTGTAGTAAGTGTCCGGTGCGTACATAAAATACTCAAATTTATACTGAATTTTGTCCTTATTAGGATTTGCTTTTGGTCCTATACTTTGTGGGGTAGTTATGTTAGGATACTTAAATAAGTTACGAACATGCAAAATCAGATTTTTGATGATTTTTTTTTTTTTTTAAGGAATGTATTTTGACTTTTTCGGACAAATCACTGATATAGTAGTGCCTTTAACAAGAAAACCAATGCATTGTGTGATATATACCCTTATTATCTGGTTTTGCTCATTTGCTTACTTCCAAATTACAATATTTTTATGACATTTTGATCTCAGCTACATCAACAACTTTCAGGGTTGCAAAAATACCCTTTTTTTTCCATATTTTGGCTGTTTCTTTAGACCTAATCAATGTACGCCAGTACATCGCCTGTTGGAAAAAGTCACCTTTTATGCTTTTCCTTGTTCACGCATCATATCCACCTTTGAACACAATTGCACCCCCCCCCCGGGAGACATACAGAAGTGATTACTAAGTCTCCTGCTGAACAAGTTTAGGCCGAGACATAAAGTGCCCAATTGGGCAAAAATCTGGCAACCATGTGAAAGCCCTTTCCATTAGCTTTCATTTAACCACGTATCATCCCAGGACAAAAAAAAACCCATCCAATTGGGCAGAAAATCTACGCTCAGCTGCCATCATAAAACATTTCGATCCCCCACCCTGTGACAGACGCTCAAGGGACATCCTTCAGGGTCCCGAATTTTATCTTTATATAAGGTCGTAAAGGCAGACCATTCGCGAATATAATATTCCTCTGGAGGCTGCATGTGTTGGGCTTGCTATTTTCTGACTCATCGTCAAGTGCAGAACTTTTAAGTTTTTTTTTTTTTTAATTTGTAAAATTTCTTGATATTGACCTATGCTATCAAATCAAATCACTCGCCGGGCATCCCAAAAAAAATAAGACTTGCTGGTTGCATTACTTGCGCTAAAATTATTCGAGTAAAAATCTTTTTTAAATCTTTAATCCTCATGCAAATTTTGTAACCCAAGAACAGGATGAGCCCTGTGTGGTATTTAATTCATCAATGGTGATAAATGATCACCCATAATTTTAGGTAGCATTGAGTCTTTGCACATGGATCTATCTGAGTGGTTACAGAGTGCATACCTTGTGTTTTCCATTTTTCTTCAAGTACTTCTCTTGTTCTCATATGCCTGCACTTTGTCAATGCCTGTAGGAGTGCTTCTCTGGTTGCACCTTTGTCCTTTTTTTCACGCCAAAATATTAAAACCTTCATTGCCCTTCGAGACACATCACTGGAGTCTGCACTAGCTTCGCATTTCTCTACTTCTGTATGCTTAAGCTCAAGAGCAGTGTAAAGGTGCTTTAAGTCATCAAGCCCTAGTTTTTCTATCAAATCACGAAAGTCCAAGTCTGTACATTTTGCCTTTTCTGTAAATGGAAATACGAACAAAGTTAACACTTTAGACAGGGAATGACACACCACCCCTCACAGTGAACACACACAAACACACATCAATTGTTAAGGTGGATGCAGCATGATAGAATTCTTCCTTGAATTTTCTTTAAATAAAATTTGATAAATTGTATTTTCAGTGGTGCTGATTCAAAATCTGTAATAAAAATAGGGGTCACGGACTTTGTTTTCGAGATATTTACGTTATAAAAAACACATTTTTTGCCAAAATTTGTACACAGTAGTCCACTCAATCTACGGTATGACCTAGACAAAATTGCTACAGAAGGTTTTCTTGCTGTAACTTATTGTACAAACCCTCCCGAACAACATATCAAAAAGGTAGAAAAAAGGAAGCATGGCAAGACATGCTAATTTGCATAAAACCTATGTGCCATTTTTGCCTATATTTTGGTTATTATACAATATATTAAAAGGGAACGACCCAATTTATGTAAATAAAGTTTTCATCTTGATAGAATGGTCTTCACCCCTAAACCCCATCTGTAGAGTTTTGCATTGATATTTCAACCCGTTTTCATGTGAGAGCTAAAAACATGATTTTCTTAGCCCTATATGTGTAAAATTGATATCGGTTAACCAATATGGGGTAAATTTTCGCTCATAACTTCCAAACCAAATATCCTTTAGCCCTAAGATTTTTACAGGGTAAATGAGAAATATAGTAGCTTTCTTCAAATAACAAAATGTTGACCACTTCCGGTAAAATCTTGGAGTATGGGGACGATGCTATTAGCGATCAGGCCAGGGCCCTTTAACTCTTGAGCCTTTCTTGCTGTCCAACATAGGACCCGAGGTACTTGAGGTCTAATCTTTTTGAGTTGGGTACCGTATGTAGTTCAGATAGGTTGATGATTGTCTTCCTCATTGAGGTCATGTATAATTCTGTCTCTTTGGCATTTAGATGTAGGCTGACTTTGTCTGCAGCATTCTCAAATGATGCTTTGTACTAGATCTTGCGCAGCACATATCACATCCCCTGTTAGAGTTGCGTACGTAGTCAAGGTCAGTGAGATGCTGACTTTGGTGACGTCTAGAACGCTTGACCACCTTTTTATGCTGCTGTCCTACCTATTTACCCAGGCTATTACCAAACCCCCTTTTTAAAATGTTCACATACTCAATGACCCCCCATTTTTTTCTTCTTTTCTGCTATCCACTTTTATCACAAGGTTACCTAAAATTATCCACTTTTTAACGAATTTGAACATCCAAATTCAAAATTTTCGAAGCCTACGTGCACATTTTTTTTACAATTTTATAATTTCATGTCATGTAATTTTATAATTTTTCGTATTTTAACTCTGGAAAAGAGGCACGCCCTATTTTAACTTCAGGGTTTAACATCCTTGACGGCGCACCTTCTTTAAGTTCATACTGATGACCCGTTTTTATTCAGCTTGTGTACGGCGCATGACCCCGTATACTTTTTGGGGTACGATTTATTAAAGGACCCTCGGGAAAGGACCTATTTTCCACCTGTCGCGAGGCACATATACCCATCACTTCACCTAGGGAGTGCCCCCCCCCGGCATTTTCTTTGACCGCCATGTGTTTGAATAAATCCTAACTCTTGAGAATAATTCTGCTAAATCAAGATCTCTCCATCGATTGCAGCAGTGGCGTAACTTCAGACCTTTGCAAAGGGTGGGCAGAAGGGGTGCCACAGGAATTTTTTTTGAGGGAGCTAATTTTGGTCCTTCTCCATAGGCATTCACGAGTACAAAAGTCAGTTCATTTGGGGGGGCTCTGGCGGGGGGGGGGCGAGGTTCTCATTTGGGGGGCTTCAATATGCCAATCATAATAATAGAAAAAAGAAAATTGTGGGCTGTACACTACCAGCTGGATTAAATGAGATTTTTCAATTCTTTTTAAATATGTGATACCTATAGGTGAATCTTCTTGGTTTGGAAGATTGGTTCCACATCTTATAGCCCTGAGTTCTTGAAAGTTTGAACACCCCAGTTCGTTCTACTAGCGTTTGATGTAAATGTTATTCGAACTTTGAGATCTTGTGTAATAAATGTGGGTATTCATGCATCTATACATGAGTAGTTTTTAAATAATCAACCTTTGCTGGACATTTCCATCCATTTGAGATCTCAATTCACCAACTCCCCGTATCTCCATTGTAACAGGAGCTTACCGTCGGTTGATTCGTTACAACCCACAGTTACATGCAAATAGCGCGTCACTCGCGGCCGGGCTCATGTTCACCGGAAGTGCGTTTACCGGTACGCTTAGTCGAGACGCGGTGTTCGTCACGTTTAGAACTCGGAGTACGCGCAAGGGGTTCAACTGGCAAAGGCAAGCAGAGCAAGCCAAAGCTATCGTTTTGCTTTATAATTTGACAGTAAAATATTACTATGACATTTCTGTCGATCTGGTGAACATTTTAAGTGTTATAAGGAGAATATCTTATTTTCCTCTACACACGATATTAATAAGTGTTCAAGAAGATTTCGTTGTTGAAAGGGATTCAAACATGTTAGAGAGTGGTTCATCACAAATCAACAACTCTGCATCAATGCTTCCCGCGTATTTTTATCCCATCCCGCGAGGGCGGCTTTATCCGCCCGAGCGGTATAAAAATACGCGGACGCATGATGCATCGTTGTTGATTTGTGATGAACCACTCTGTAACATGTGGAATCCCAAATATTTCACTAACATGTTTACAGCGACTCTTATGCATCCTAAAATAAGTCTTGCCACATAGTTTTGTGAAAATCTGTATCCTATTAACTACTGATTATATTACTTGTCAGATATGGACAGCACTAATCATGTGAGGAAGGACAATTGTGTTTTAGTCATCATACACATGGTTATTGTCATGTACTGTCTAATCACAATGCAACATTAATTTGGGCGGGAACATTGTGGCCCACCCTTGAATAAAGACCATCACTTTCCCACTTTTTAAGAGACCTCAGCATTTGAAAAATAGTGCGGGTCCCTCAGATTTTTCAAAATCGATATTTTTGCATGGTATGTAAGGCTTTTATATACAAAAGCCCCTCACCCGAAATGATTAAGAACGCAAATCAGGCTTCCTTATGGGTAAATCAGAAGATTTTATAATTGATCGTTGCCGTGCGCGTTAAATTCAGTGTCCTACGACGAAAATGGCGTTAACACCAATCACGCACTCCGTATGTCCATTTTTCCCCGGCTATGCCACTGTTTGATCGGTCTATAACCTTTGTGGTTTTAATATCATGTGAGCTACGATAAAATATTCATGTAAATACACATTTGTTTATTAAAGTTTATGAAAACTTAAAAGTTGGCCTACAAATTCCTGGATGTCTTTATCCTCAAATCAATGTCCGTATCGGTTTTGGGGTTGTTTATTTTTTATGTGTAAACATATCTCTGTTCTTCTTCCAATGGCCTAGACTATCACTTGAGAGCAAATTGGAAGAAATTTAATAGTTTGTGAAAATTGCCAGTGCCGCTTTAAAATTATCAGTTGCAAAAGTACGACACACCTGGGCGGGCATAGCCATGCAAACATTTTCAATACACACACTGTACAAATTATATGCACCATCAGAAAAAAATCATAATCACAAATGACTTCAAAGTATACCCCAGCGGTTCCTACGCACGTATGACGCATTGAATGCCAATTTGTGTTTTTCAAACAATGTTATTCCCCAATCTCTGGAGTGGGGCGAAAAACATTTTGATTTGAATGCGAATTTCCCTAAATATGGTGAATTAAAAGTGAGCTGGCGATCTCTAACTTTCGGATTGCACCTCTGAAGGAATACAAGCCATAGGAACGACACAAAACATGACTCCCAAAAGCGCAATGAATTGCACGGATTAAATGAGATTTTTCAATTCTTTTTAAATATGTGATACCTATAGGTGAATCTTCTTGGTTTGGAAGATTGGTTCCACATCTTATAGCCCTGAGTTCTTGAAAGTTTGAACACCCCAGTTCGTTCTACTAGCGTTTGATGTAAATGTTATTCGAACTTTGAGATCTTGTGTAATAAATGTGGGTATTCATGCATCTATACATGAGTAGTTTTTAAATAATCAACCTTTGCTGGACATTTCCATCCATTTGAGATCTCAATTCACCAACTCCCCGTATCTCCATTGTAACAGGAGCTTACCGTCGGTTGATTCGTTACAACCCACAGTTACATGCAAATAGCGCGTCACTCGCGGCCGGGCTCATGTTCACCGGAAGTGCGTTTACCGGTACGCTTAGTCGAGACGCGGTGTTCGTCACGTTTAGAACTCGGAGTACGCGCAAGGGGTTCAACTGGCAAAGGCAAGCAGAGCAAGCCAAAGCTATCGTTTTGCTTTATAATTTGACAGTAAAATATTACTATGACATTTCTGTCGATCTGGTGAACATTTTAAGTGTTATAAGGAGAATATCTTATTTTCCTCTACACACGATATTAATAAGTGTTCAAGAAGATTTCGTTGTTGAAAGGGATTCAAACATGTTAGAGAGTGGTTCATCACAAATCAACAACTCTGCATCAATGCTTCCCGCGTATTTTTATCCCATCCCGCGAGGGCGGCTTTATCCGCCCGAGCGGTATAAAAATACGCGGACGCATGATGCATCGTTGTTGATTTGTGATGAACCACTCTGTAACATGTGGAATCCCAAATATTTCACTAACATGTTTACAGCGACTCTTATGCATCCTAAAATAAGTCTTGCCACATAGTTTTGTGAAAATCTGTATCCTATTAACTACTGATTATATTACTTGTCAGATATGGACAGCACTAATCATGTGAGGAAGGACAATTGTGTTTTAGTCATCATACACATGGTTATTGTCATGTACTGTCTAATCACAATGCAACATTAATTTGGGCGGGAACATTGTGGCCCACCCTTGAATAAAGACCATCACTTTCCCACTTTTTAAGAGACCTCAGCATTTGAAAAATAGTGCGGGTCCCTCAGATTTTTCAAAATCGATATTTTTGCATGGTATGTAAGGCTTTTATATACAAAAGCCCCTCACCCGAAATGATTAAGAACGCAAATCAGGCTTCCTTATGGGTAAATCAGAAGATTTTATAATTGATCGTTGCCGTGCGCGTTAAATTCAGTGTCCTACGACGAAAATGGCGTTAACACCAATCACGCACTCCGTATGTCCATTTTTCCCCGGCTATGCCACTGTTTGATCGGTCTATAACCTTTGTGGTTTTAATATCATGTGAGCTACGATAAAATATTCATGTAAATACACATTTGTTTATTAAAGTTTATGAAAACTTAAAAGTTGGCCTACAAATTCCTGGATGTCTTTATCCTCATATCAATGTCCGTATCTGTTTTGGGGTTTGTTATTTTTATGTGTAAAACATATCTCTGTTCTTCCAATGGCCTAGACTATCACTTGAGAGCAAATTGAAGAAATTTAATATTTTGTGAAAATTGCCAGTGCCGCTTTAATATATCAGTTGCAAGTACTACACACCTTGCAGGCATAGCCATGCAAAACATTTTCAAATACACACACTGTACAAAAGTATTGCACCATTCAGAAAAAAAAATCATAATCACAAAATGACTTCAAAGTATACCAGCGGTTCCTAACCACGTATGACGCATTGAATGCCAAAGTTGTGTTTTTTCAAACAAATGTTATTCCCCAGAATCCTGGAGTGCGAAAAACATTTTGATTTGAATGTCATGTTCCCTAAATATGGTGGATTAAAAGAGCTGGCGATCGATAACTTTCGGATTGCACCTCTGAAGGAATACAGCCATAGGAACGACACAAATGACTCCCAAATAGGCGCTAAATGAATTGCACGGATTTGTTAGGATTTACTCTAAATGTTTACGGGGGAAAAGTGCAGTGCTTGTGTTGACCAGAAATGGAAGACAGTGGTCTTTAAAAAAGCGGAAAATTTTGAGACATCCGCATTACAATTTGAATGATAAATCACGTGGTTTGCACAAATCATGCCTGAATACTTATTCACATTCCACTACAAACAGTATAATGTCAACTGTATGAATAAAAAGTTCTTTTCAAGTCACCTCGTGACCACTCTCTTGTCATTCAATTTCCCGAGTCTAACAGCGATGGACTTGCTCTCATCTTCCATTGACGTTATCTCATTTCCGTTCCACACAAGCACTGCACTTTTCTCCCGTAAACATTTAGAGTAAACGCCAGTAATTCATGGCGTTCCTGTGTCTGTATTCCTTCTGAGGTGCACTCGGCAACCTATCTATCGCCAGCTCTTTTAATCCGCCATATTTAGGGAACCTGGCAATCAAATCAAAATATTTTTCGCACTCCAGGATTCTGGGGAATAACATTTGTTTGAAAAACACAACTTTGGCATTCAATGCGTCATACGTGGTTAGGAACCGCTGGTATACTTTGAAATCATTTTGTGATTATGACTTTTTTTTCTGAATGGTGCAATACTTTTGTACAGTGTGTGTACTAACAGAAAAAATGGAAAATCTCCCTAAACATGCTAAACATGCATTTATGAGCTATATACCTTTGTCAAAATATGGGCGTATACGTCCACGTAAGATAAATGCAAATTAGCATGTCTTGCCAGGCTTCCCTTTTTCTACCTTTTTGATATGTTGTTTGGGAGATCTGTTACGGCTAGTTACAGCAAGAAAACCTTCTGTCGCAATTTTGTCCAGGTTACCTAGTATTTTCATAGATTGCGTGGACTAACGTTTCTATGGGAATGTGATAAATGAGCTAAAATCGATCCACAGCAGAAACGCCCCAGAAAATTTTCCTAATTTTTTAATTATTATCATGGTCCAAACTCATGCCGTCACAAAAATAAAATAAACTAAGCATCAACGATGCTTTACCCTCGCTCAATTTATAGAACGGGGTGGCGCAGCTTAGAGGAAAATGTCATGATTACTCATGTAGGTAAAAAAAATTATGCAATGTATTGCTTTAAAACCTGTTTTAAAAAATTCTGAATTTTGATATTCTTGTGCCATCCCTGAGCCAACCCTGATGTAGCACATACACGTATCTAAGTCGGTCACATCTCTTGTATCTACAGCAGAAAGTAAAATATGATGGAAACCCACCTTACCCTTCTAACCATAATCCTAAGTAACACCTTCCCCAACATCCTTTTCCCACCCCAACATCCCCCTACTCTTACCTAATATCTCCCTTTCCCTCCCCAATTATCTCCCCTCCCCAAATAGCTCCTCTTCCTTAAACATCCTCACTTCCCATTCCCAACACCCTCATTCCTAACAACCCTCCTTGTTCTCACGGGTCAACACCCTCATGTTCCCCTCTCTTTCGCAACACCCTATCGACCCCTTTCCTACCCATTCCTACTTATTCCAACACCCTTCTACCGATTCCCACTCCCTCTTAATGTATTTCATGTCTATGACCATAAGACGATGGAAGGACATTCCATGATTGATGGAAGAATTTATATTGTGCCTACCCTATATTTGGCAGCCTCACAGGAATAACGCATATGATATGATTGGCAGCAATAATGATCATCCCGATTATTTGATTTTGACACAAATAAAAGCCTAACTTACATTTTGTACTCGTTGATTTATAGTCCCTGGGGTTCTGCCCCAAATCTTGTGTGTAATCCTATAGCTATGTCCTACTAAAACCTTTTCATTCATTACAGCTTTGGACAATTATCCCTCAGCCAGATGATTACAACTGAATTTCGGGAACGGACCCCTCACAGTGACACTGGTAGTCCTAGTGAGTCATTCGAGATGGAGCAACCAATGTTATCAAACTTCTCTGAACTTATGTGAACAGACCAGATAACCACTAGTATAAATATGAGTTGGAGTGTTCAAAATTGTGTGAGCATGAACAAAAGCATTTAAGTACCTCCTACAACACTGTTAATATCCTAATAATCTGTTTCAGTACTATAACTTGATTTAGGAAGTATGCAGTGAATTTGTGTAATTACAAAACCATACATCATGTTGTTGACCATTGGTTTGTCTGGTCCGTCCCCAGTTTGTAAATGGGGCCAAAGGTGACATGAGTTCAGCAAGGTCACATAGGTCACCAAGGTGACATGAGGTCACCAAGGTCACATTGAGGTCACCAATGACATATGAGGTCACCAAGGTCCTATAAGCCCCGGTCCCATGAGGTCACCAGGGTCACATTAGGTCACCAGGGTCACTGAGTCACATGGTCCCATGAGGTCACCTTGGTCCCATGAGGTCACTGGGGTTACAAGGGTCACCAAAGGTCACACGGGATCATGCAAGGTAAATGGGGTTTTCTGAAGGTCACATGGGGTCACCCCACTCTACATTGATGTACCCCACCCCGCCCCCTCCCTGGTCACCCCACCCCGCCCCAATCCCCCACCTGGCCCCCCTCAAGAAAAAAAAACAACTCACTTACGTCCCCCTATCAACACCCACCCTTCCCGCTATCCAACAACAGCACCCTCCCTCTTCCAACAACCCACCCTTCCCCTCCATAGTGATTCACACACAAGATGTATCATGGCATAGTACTAGGTGTTACCAAACCCCACACACAAGGCTGTGACTCGGAATCCTTGGTAGTACCCGCCCGCGATTTTGTCGAGCACAGGGTGTAGAAGAACCATTGTCCGGCGTTACTCATAGTCCGGGAACAGGTGAACAATATAGTCAGGCCGGAATGGTGCAAGATATCAAACCATTGTGCATTTTGGTGAAATTGAAAAAGTACCAAATTTGGCCACAGATGTAGCTCTTGATATGCTGATATAAATCTGGTCTAGGGGGCCAAATGTATTAATTTCCTTCAAAGAATGGCGCCGACGCAATATTCAAATATGGCCGCCACTGTTGAAATGTCATGTTTACGTGGCTTTCTGTGTTTATTATATGATCCAATTACTCAATTGATTGTGTTGCGTGACAATTTTAGAACAGAAATACTCTGACACTCCACTGGTAATTCCATTGTGTACATTAGCAAAATTTATCAAAAGGCAGAAAATTCACACTGGCGGTCAATTTGAAGGATATCATTTGATTATCAAGAAGTGAATGTTTCGTGATGTTGTTTGATGACTAAGGTTGGTATGAAACAATGTGATAAAGATAGAATTGACAGCCAGCTAATACAACTAAAATAAGACTTGAATCAAAAATGGCGGCGAAAATCCCAAAATGGCGGCTAATTTGTCACTTAAGCATATCCTTTGATATCAAGAAATGAATGATTTCTTAATCTTGATATAACCTATCAAGGAGGAATTCAACATCAACTTAGAGGAAACCATTTAAGGTTTGTTGTTAAATTGCTAATTTCACACTTATAATTGGCCAAGATGGCTGCCAAACTCGAATGGCCATCACTTTAGAAGTATGCACTTACGTGCCTGTATGATTACTCCGTGCTACTTGATGTGTTTTTTTCATTAAAAATAAACATACCTATTTGATTTGGTATTGGGGGCTCTGTAGTTAACACAGCCTGTAAAATGTAATTCAGTGGTGGGGAGAATTTGATCATTGCCTCGCGGTCAAAAAAAATCACAGAGGCAGGACACATGTTAAACAATGAAAGGTTGATTTTCCAAGCTCACAAAAGCCCTAGTCGATTTGTTTTTAAACTGATTGCAGGGGCAACAAATCCTACTACGTGACACTTCTACGGCGAATTAAAATGATTGCCCAAAATTACCACCACCCAAAAAGATGAGTTGACTCTGCAGAAGACTCTGTTTAGCCTGAATGTGTAGCAAAGGTCTCACTAAAATACTTTCCATGAAAAATTCCTTGCCATCGGGAGACCTCGACCGTTTGGGACGGCTCTATGTATGAAAATAGACCCCGTTGTAGAAGCACCTCAATATATGTGAAAAACAATCCAATCCTCACCATTGAGCTCGACTCTGTCATAGTTATATCAGTCTACAAACTTCATCAGTAGATTTCAAGCACCATCAATTCAATTTCGGGAAATTCCACTAAAACCTCATTTCTTAATTGGCAATTTCAAACAGCCATAGTACCCCCATGGGGTACAATGAACCAATAAGACGGACAAGCTGAGGAGAATGGTTAGACAGTCAATATATACAGCACCTTACGGCCCTAAACTGCCGCTATCCATTTATAGTGACCAATTGGAAGAGAGGTTACAATCCTGATCTATATAGCTATTGTTGCACAAAACATCTCTAACCTGCTGTAGCAAGATTGTTTTGAATCCTGTTCCACTAACTCTAAGTAAATGTTGCAGTCAGTAAGACCAACAAAGTGCCTTTTAAGCGGCACTTTAACTACAGAAAGTGAAGGTTTCTTCCAAAACTCCATAACTATGACAAATTTGCCCAATAGTGAATAAGACTGCCCGGGATTCATACAAGAGGCTGTAGGAAGGAATACCGACCAGGCTTTCTAAGGAATGTAATGAAGGATATCAAGGGTATGCCACCATTGCTTGAAGCCGATCCTTAGGTTAGGAAGTGTCAGAGGAAAGGATCGAAACCAGGCACACCTTAATTGAATACGAATGCCCATAACAGCAAGAAAGAATGGCCTACCATCCGAAGCTTCGAGTCGAAGATATCCAACAAAAACCTCCACAGCAGCCAAAAATTCATGATGTTACACCAAACCAAGTTGAAATTTTAACTATTAGTTCTCCATACATATCTGTGTCTTGAATTTGATTTGCACACGGCGCCCCACTCTAACCAAATGAGCATTCAAGACTGGGTTGGACAGAGGAGCGATAGAGCGTTCGAAGGTGTCCATCGCTTTTCGCGGCAGATAGCATCAGAACGGATATTTACATATCAATTTTCTACTTGTTCTCCAGGTAGACAAGCGATGCGTTAATTTTCCCCTGAGATAGGCCAGCGCACACAAGGACTGAGAAAATGTACGCATGGCTGGATTCGAACGGGACCTCAGTATTATAGCACGCTAGGAAAGCAAGGACAACTTTGAACCTAGAACCACAGATGAACTAGCGAGTTCCTCGACCAACCAGTTATTGCAGCTAAGTTGTTAGAGACGCCGTGTGAAAAATCCATTAAGCACAGATAATGTACTTTCCATTACGCAACGCATCTACGTGCAGCCAAACGTCAGTTCAAGGTCCATGCCCGATCGCTAATAGCCTGCTCCCCAGGGACCAGATTTTACCGGAAGTGGCAAAATTTTGGTATCAGAAGAAAGCCTACTATTTTTCTCATTTACCATGTGAATCTTAGGGCTAAGGATGTGTGGTTTGGATGTGTGCGCGAAAATGTGCCCCATTTTGGTCGACCATATTAATTTTACACACTACCCTATAGGGATTACAAAATTCAGTTGTAGCTCTCGAACACATCAAAAACGGGTGACATCTCGGAACGAAACTTTAAAGATAGGGTTTTTGGGGTGAAGGCCATTCTTTCTATCAAGATGAAAACGTTAAATGGGCCATCCCCCTTTCAATTAACCTGGTCTGGAAGACCCTAGAGCACTGTAATAATTTGTCTACCGAGGAGTTACTTTGGACCGCACTCTCTTAGAAGACCCACATCATGAAAAGAAGAGTAAAGTATGTTCACGCAAGAACATCTTGAACAAACCAATGCACAAAATGGGGTGCTCGCCCACATACCCTAGACGACGGCACTTACCCTACGCATCGGAGGCACTTGTCCGTACTACTTATGATATGCAGAGTTAGTAACCCTGTATGGGAAAGGTCAACCCATGCCAGAACTTGATCCAGCATTAAATGCCCCTGCCAGCTTATCACCGAATGTCAACGGATAACTTATACATCCTGGCAGAAATTGCTCCACAACATCTGTTGTAGTGTAGCGAGCATGCAAGAGCGTAGCAAGCCAAATATCTAATGTGCAACACCCTATGACCAGCTGCCTAACCGCCTTAAATCCAGAGAAGTTTCTCAAGCAAAGTCCAACCCCGTGAAACAGTCTCAAAGGCGTTTAAGAGAGTCGCCTTGTGAGAAAGAAAGGATTGCATCAACAAGTAACATCTATTGGTATTGAACACCCACCTGGAGCTGACTCCTCATGGGCTGAATGGCGATGTCTCAACAGTTTGAGAACCAGATCGGATAAACCAAGGTTGCCTTGCAGAAGAGGGGCTACATGGAGCAGATCAGGACACAAACTTAGGCCTGTCATTGTAGAACCGCACCACCAGACAATGGAACTCTCTGGTCTGCCCAATGTTGGCGCAACAATGACATACAGGACCTTGCCGAATTCAGTGTCTGCCCAATGTTGGAGCAACAACGCACCGACAAGGAGCTGCATGATTCAATGAAGCAGCCAGACAGTGTACCACCAAAACATCTTCTATTTCATACAGCCACACTTAAGCAGTTTTTGACCGGGCTATGTATGCCTTTTGATGCCTCTGCAAAAGGGTGGTGGGGGTTGTCCATAAGGACTGTGAAGCTGCAAATTTACGGATCCAGTCTGGAGATCGCAGCAATGCTTGTCCCCTGCAATGTCCTGCCTGATAGGCTGCTCTGTTTGAGTGTTAATACAATGAATCTACGGTAGGGGGGATGAATCAATGGGCTCTTGTTATGTTGTACATGAGGTTCAACAACTCTTTCAATTGTTGGCATTAGTTCGTTCAAGGTATCTTCTTAGGAGGAGTTCTTCCAATGTTGCAAAAGTTTTACCACATCAGGGGAGATTTTGCCTGGATCAATGTGGTGTTCTTTCCTGGTGCAAACGGTGAAGTGTGAAATGAAACATAAACAGAAGAGTTCTCTGGTCTAGGGCTGGGCAAAGATGTGACTGGGGTGAATCTGCGATTTCTTCCGTACCCAAATGGTATCCAGAGTTCAGTGAGGTTGGACTGGCTGAACAAAGCTACAGAAAAAAAATCAAACGCGGTTGTCAGAGGATGCAGGAATGACCCTTGGTATCCTTGAGTAGCAGCATTGGCTGCAATGAAGTGTAGACGTCGCTTCTTCATGGTGCAGGAGAGATTAGATAGTTAGATTGTTAGTATCTGATTATTACACCATCATCACGTGACAGAACAACTACCGCTGTAGTCTTAAACCTGAGTGATGCATGATGCATACAATAGAATGGAGGCTTATACAAATTATCAGAAATAAACAAATGAAGAGAACGATTGAGTAAATGAATGACTGAAAACAATCCAAAACATACTTAGATTTATAAACAGTAATCCAACCAGGACCACATCCATTTTGTATTGTATTATTGACATTATAACCATGGAATTAATTAAATCTGTATTAAATATAACAAAGTGACATTAGCAACTATTTTGAATATGATACAGTCTTAGAAACTACACATTGACCGCACCAGGCAGCACATAAAAGTTACATGGGAGTTAGGACTTGCATAGGACATTTGAAGTACAACTGAACAAAGAAAGAAAATCAGCATCATTACATTTAAGGATGTGATTAAATATATTAGTGGAGCCATTTTGAACATGGCAGGCATATTGTTTTAGTGATACACCAGACAAAAATATAAAATGTTTAACCATACCAAGACACCAATGATGTTTTAGAATGTTGATTAAATCTTATTTGCATTTACCATGACACATTAAAATCACTACTACCTTTAACAATATCAAGGTGGTTACGATAGCTGCCATTTTTAATTGGCAGCCCTTTTGAAAATGGCAGCCATATTGTTTACGTGATACACAGACAAAAATATAAACTGTTTAACCATACCAAGAAACAATTTGTTTTAGAATGTGATTAAATCTTATCATTTACCATGAAACATAAAATCAATATACCTTTAACCATATCAACGGTTAACAAGTAGCTGCATTTTAATTTGGCAGGCCATTTGAATATGGCAGCCATTTGATATCATGTTCATTGGATTTACAAACAATAAACTGTAGGTTGGATATGGTGAGGGGCCCAAAAGTTAGAAAATCAACGAAACCCAGGTTTGCACTGTAAACTACAAAAAGAAGCTTGTGCGGCAGCCATCTTGAACTATAGGCCCCAATGTGTGACGCCTTTGAAATAATTTTTTAAATACCGAGTTTGGTGACATGAAAAAACAGAACAGAAATATTTGATTAAAAAAGTTAAACCAAGGTCTATTGACCTATGTAATAAGTTTACAACCACATTATTTGCCTACTTAAGCCTTTTTATAGGGTGCGGCCATTTGAAATGGCGGCCATATTGGAAGGAAATTAATTGGGCCCTAGACCAGATGGTTTAGCATATCAATTAGCTACCTCTGTGCCAAACTTGGTACTTTTCACCCAAATTGCACAATACTTTCACCAATCTGCATGACTAGTCTAGCATTCTTGCCAAGGATGATACAGGCCGGTTTACAGCCATGAGCAGAAAGTATTTTTTAGTAGGGCCTCAGCTCACTTTTAACCAATCATAACAAAGAATATATAAAGGAATAAAACAAATATTTTATGATTTTATTCGGAACGTTGTGGCATCTATTGGCCCCCACGGTTTTTCGGGTTTGGGGAAGGGGTTATTTGTCCGGAGGAGAGGTTATAATGTCAATTTCAATGTTCGAACTTTGGTAAGCAGCATGAGCACTCGTGGGGTACGAGGAACGATATATTTTCGGGTAGGATCATATCAGTTAAAACTGGCACCATTTGGCAGCTTTATTAAGTAGTAATAATAACAATTTAGTTTTTCAGTGAGGGCATTATATCAGTTACATATGGTCTCAATAATGGCCAGCCGCTTTCAGGGGGTGCTTAGTATAATTAGGTTACATGGCGCTAATGTCAGAATTTGGTTAATGTATAGCTTAAACCATGCAACAATATTGATTTGAAAATCTTGAGGCGCAGATTTTCAATGCGCGAGTTTCAATAGTGAGTACGAGTCTATGATATTCAGGTGATAGGACATATTTTTTTATTAAAGTTAAGGCAAACTTAAAAGTTAGCCTACAAATTACCTGGATGTCTATAGCCTCTAATTAATCTGCTTTTGGGTATGTTATTTTTTTGTGTAAAATATATCTCTATTCTTCCAATGACCTACACTATCATTTGCGAGAAAATTGAAGACATTTCTTTTTTTTTTTTCTGAAGATGTGCCAGTACCGCTTTAAGCGGCGCTATAAAACCTATTTATTTTCTGATGCTTACAATTTTGTTAACTTTGGATTTTTTCTTAGTTTTAGTTTTCCTTATTATGCTGTGTCAGTTTGTATATTAATTTCGTATTTTAATTTTGTTGTAAAGATCCGTGTTCTGTGTAGAACACCATTATTATTATTATTATTATTTTTATGAGCTTTATAGATCGATCAAAGAAACTCATACTGTTGCCTATCCACCAGGTTGTCTATCACAGAGCATTGCTCAAATGGAGCGGGCCAGAGGACGGGCCATTGAGAATAAAAAAAAATCTTTTTGTTCAAAACTCGAGGGCGCCTGCTTCACTGTTATTGCAACATCATTTAGATTTAGTGATTTCAAAAACATCTATTTTAATTCCTGTATTGGTTTTGTAATTACCTAGAGGTAAAAACGCAGAAAATGACTATTTATTATGGAAAGATCGGGGGGGGGGTCTTAGTGGAAAAGGGGGTACTGGGATGTGCGGCCGAGGAATTTATCATTTTCAGCGATTTTGGCATATTGATCGGTCCCCTTTCTTGCAAATTGGTATATGAAAGGGTTGAATTTTTGTTGCAAGTGTATTTTGCAATGGTCAATATGAAGAACGCATGCAAACCACGAGTGTGAAAAATAGTGCTGCCAGAATGGCTCAAAATACATAACAGTTTCTCTCAGCGTCTGGGGCTTCGCCGCAAACTCTCCCCCAAAGCCGGTATAAGGATGGGTAGCAAATCTCTCATTTTTGATATATTTTCGGGGTAGTGGTTTGAAACACCCGCCAGCACTCCCTACCCGAACAAAAGTGAGACCCCCCATAGATATTCGCCTTTTTGGCAAAATATAAAAATTCAGCTCCTTGACTACGGTATTAGTAGATTCTAGGGGATTGTAATGCCAATATCAGTGATTTTGTCCCACGGGTAACGATAATCGTCAGATATTGCCTGATTTTATACAGTCGGTATCATCAGATAGATATAGCCTCTCTAAAAAGGTACAATCAAAAACCGATGATTTTTCACTAGTATATAATAAGTAAGTCGTTTTGGTCACATGAAAGAGAAAGACCAGGATTTTTCCGCTTTTTGTTTCATCTCATTTGCTCGTTCAATCGAGATATAACTCCAAGTTTACTACAGAACACAAAAATCAAGTTGTGCCACTTTCCCCTGGTTGGTAAAACGGTGAAAGAATTAGTTAAACATAATTATTCACATTTGAACAGATATAAAAATTCTTTGAAAAGGGATTATCTTCATAAAGAAACTCTAAAAGATACTAAAAACATCCAAGTAATTGTGGAAGTGAGGATCGTAAGTTCTTCGTTAACCCTAAACAGGCCCGGGGGGGGGGGCGGAATCCACCCCTCGACATTGGTGGTTGGTGCGGGGTATCTCACCTATTGAAATTTTATCACGCCGAAACTATATGATTTTTTTTCTTGAAGCCTTGAGCTCGATTTTAAATAATTTTGAACAGAGATTACTCTACGGTTATGACGCGGCGTTACGTAATCGCGCACGGCGTGCAAAGGAAAAGCTATTTCCCAATTTAAATTACGCAGAAACAGCAAAAATCCATTTTTGTGCTAAGATACAGTTACACTATGTTTTATCCTATTTATATTGATTTATTTGTTGCAAGAGCATGTGTGCACATACTTTGACACACATCATGGCCAAAAATCCAACTTTTGCTTGAAATTTTTTTTAAAGATTTTTCGCATTTTTGCATGACGTCATGTTTGACGTCACTGTGACGTCATACAAGGTATGTTTGTACTTTTGTTGGTATTAATGGACTCAAGAGGGTCATAGCTATCTATTGGTACCACACACATGATAGTTCATCAATCCGTTTCCGAGATACTAGGGGGCGGAATCCCCCCCCCCCGGCGGTGAGGTGGGTCCAAAAAGCCCGGCTCTTTTAGGGTTAAGATAAAGTGAATAACATTCGACATGAAGAGAAGAATGAGCGTACAACAAGAGTTTTTATGGTCTTGAAGTATCATGAAAATTCCTACCAACACCTTGATACTTTGCTTCCAAATTCAAATTTTTATTGACTTCAGCAATTATAGTAAATGCATAAAGATAAGATAGTGCAATATTTTTAAACCATTTTTTGGATTTGGAGTGTTTATTTTGCTAGCAATTACATTCCTTCTGGCATGATTTTAACAGATACCAATTTTGTAATAATTTCAAAGCTCCATTTCATTGATGTGCAATAAATATTTGTATTGTTTATTAAAAAAAAAAAAAAAAAAAAGAGGTGATGTTATAACAATGAATTCAGTCTTTTGATCATTTAGCTTAAGCATATTGTTGTTCATCCAGTTCTTGATAGCCTTTATACATTCAGAGAGGCAGTTCAGAGCACATGTAATAGAATTTTTATCTTTTGGATTAAAGCTAATATAGAGCTGGATATCGTCAGCATATATATGGAATGATATACCAAACTCTCTTATAATTTTACCAATTGGAAGAGTATATATTCCTTCTGGCATGATTTTAACAGATACCAATTTTGTAATAATTTCAAAGCTCCATTTCATTGATGTGCAATAAATATTTGTATTGTGTATTATTAATGAAAAGAAAATATTAATTATTGAACTGATTATGTTGACTATTAAAACTTGTGTCCATAAAACTAGACTTCCTTTGTTTACCTTAATCTGCGTTTTGATTCTTTTGTCAAGTTGCAATCTTTTGTGAGCTTCAAGACAGCATGGCATAACTGTGCGAAACATCTCTGCCCATGCATAAAATTGTCACAGATCGATTTGGTGTATAACAGTAAATCGATTATATCTCTGGATTGACAAAAGCAAATAAGATAAAACAAACATCATTGGAAAGTCTGGTCTTTGTTCTTTAAGATTATGCCAAGTATGAATGACTTATTTTGAAATTTAATATTTAACCAATTTTTTTTCTGATTTTACCACTTTTTTTGAGACAGGCTGTATATCAATGTTTAATAAATGTTAAAATGTTATTTCAATATAGCAGTGTTAGGGGCAGTATTAACTCTAACCCCTTCCTGTTTTAAGTCTAAGTACCAGGAGAAAGGAACGAATAAACAGAGAAAAGCAAGAGAATGGTCGTAGCTGCGGTGACGATTAGCTACGATCATTGACGATGGGATCCGGCGGCTGTGGCACGACACGAGTGTCAGACTGGCCCTGTCACCAGTGTATTCCGTTATGGAACCTTGTGCATTTACCATTCTCAGTACTGTGGTAGGAAAGAATTTAGTATTCTGCCACAGGCTATAACGAATTCGCAACGTTAACGAATAAACCGCATGTTAAAGGTGCCGAATTTTAAGTGTGGCAGAATACTAAATTCATCCCCTGTGGTATTCTCTCGGGTAAGATCTTTGGTGTTTTTACCATGTTTACTGTTAACATTGAATTACATGTACATACTTACCTCAACCTTCAGACTCTGGCTTCCATTGCTGTTCAGTCGCTTTTTTTTTAATCTGCAGTGACAAAGAAGAAAACGTAATAACTATAATAATATCAACTTTGACGGTCAAATAACACTCCCATCACAAATCATTTTGTCCCATAGTACTTGTACTTACTGATTTGAATTCTGCACTGCTTCTGATACCTTCTGATAGCAACGTGACGTACAATACTCTTCGAACTTTTCAGCTATGGATTTAAAATACATTTTGCTACTCAACCGTGCCACGGCTTGTTGTACTTTATAAATGAAACGGAGAAAGCTTCGAGCGTGCCAAAAATGGAGAAGAAAAAACATATTTTTCCCCATATTGGGAATAAAAGCTTCAATCTTACGCTCACTGCGTTTTCAATTTCCTCATTAGTATTTCCTAAATCGACTAGAAAATTCCATTAACTGTAGAAATAGTAAATAGCAATTCAAGTTAAGCTCGGCTTTTTAGAAAATACTGACCAAAATAAAATAATAATAAACTTCATTTGGCGCTCAACGGAGAAAGTTTTCGAAAATTTTATAAAGAAAAACGACGAACGTTAGGAAAGTGATTTTATGTGGATATTGTAGACGTCCATATTTGTGACTCAGTTTGAACTTTGAAGTCTGTTGTTTTCCTTGCCGAATTCGAGTACAAGCGATTCGCCTCTTTGCAACAATAAAACAACACGTCTTTATCAAGAGAGTCGATTGTCCATTCACCTGTTAGAGGGAGTTGTACATTACCTATAAATGTCTGTGAATTTGTACCCAAGTTAACTCGGAGAGAAGACCATTATCAATAAAATGTCTGTGAATTTAGGGGGCGCTATACATTACCTATAAATGTCTGTGAATTTGTACCCAAGTTAACTCGGAGAGAAGACCATTATCAATAAAATTGAGGGACCCGTTAGAGGGCGTTGTACATTACCTATAAATTTCTGTGAATTTAGGGGGCGCTATACATTACCTATAAATGTCTGTGAATTTGTACTCAAGTTAGCTTGGAGAGAAGACCATTATCAATAAAAATGAGGGCCTATATTTTGTACTTTTTCCTTTTTTTTCATTTTGGCCGTTATTTTACTATGAATTAGGATATCCCAAAGTAGTTTTACCCATGGAAACTGGTTTACGTGTACTTGAATAATTATAAATACACATGAGAACTTCGGGGAGAAATTTTCTCCGAGTTGCTTTCGTATAATCTCGTATGTTGATCACATGTGGTGTAAAACACTAGAGCAAAACCATCACTTGCGTGTAGCGCATTGGATTATGCGGTTGTAGGTTCGAGTCCTGTCCACAGCAAAGTTCTTTTAAGATTAATAATGCTACATTGGCGCCGCTGTCATCATTTTTTTCTATGTATGTATTTGCGTATGGCAGTAATTCACAAGGTATAAACAAGCTCAGCTTTCGTCTTATTATATATTCCATCCCTAAAAATCACAGAGCAGGCCCTTTGCCTTGCGCTTAGTCGGCATGCCTTCGAGAATACGCTACATCCTTTTGCGGTGATTGTCAGGTTCATTTTCATTTTCCTCTGGGTTGGTGACCAGAATATTTTAAGTCTGGATGCAGATGTTCTGTAACAAGCGTTTTGTCACCCCAATCTCCTGAAGAACACTGGAGTTTGTCCTCTTCTCAGTCCATGGGTTGGGAAGCAGACTCCTCCAAGCACCATCATCCCAAGGCTTCAATTAATGTTACTTGTCTGCTTTTGTGAGGGTCCAGGCTCTCACTTGCGTATTGGCTATTGGAAAACCATAGCTTGGACTAGACGAGTTTTTGCAGTTCTCTAGTAATTCCTCTGTCAGCCCATATCTTGGATAGATGACGCATTGCTGATTTGCTATTGCCAACCGATGCGAATCTCCCTGCCTCAGCCACCCTCAAGGATCCATTAATCAAAGATCCAAGAAAGTTGAATTAGGAGACAAACTCCACCTCCTTTCCATCACCAAAGGGCTCCTTCTGCTTGCAGGACCAATAGCATCAACTTTATTCTTGCCGGCGTTGAGACGCAATCCAAGCTGTTCACATTTCCTTTCACTTTGTTAGAAGTTCTGTCATCTCGGTCAGCTGGTTGCCATGAGGGTTATGCGTCCAGCATACGAAGATTGTTCACCTCCGTGCACCAACGGCCAAACCACGACCGGCCATCTAATGCCGTCTCATAAGGATTCTGCATAGAGATTGAAGAGCGCAGGAGAGAGATTGCACCCCTCCTTGTCCAAGTTGAACCACTCACTGTTACCTTTCTCAGTGCGGACTGACCAGCCGCCCTGCCCTATAGATTGCTAATCAGTTGTATCAGTGTGAAGGAATAACCCCTTTTTGAAGTCTATCCACCGACTGTATGGCTCGAACCCTATTCTTTATTTCCATAACCATTTAAAATATACAAAGATATAAACCACTATAACAGCCAGATACGGATTAATACAACGATTACGGATGACTGATCAAAGGCCCAATAAGGCCAGAAGCGACCAACCCTAAAAAAAATATAACGAATTAAACACAAAATGCTAACATCAAAATACAAATGTACATCAACATACTGTCACCATCAAACACAAGACAAACAGTGCTCAATCAAACTCACTTATATAAACTTATTAGCTCATGCTTGTATTTACTGCGAAAGTGCTAATCGAATTTGATTTGTTAATGTTATTGTGAAGGGAGTTCCAAAGAATAGGTCCAAGATGTTCTTACCTAGAGTGATCAGAAAAGACCTTTGTTCTAGTATATTAATCATCACTATGAATCTTGTGTGATAGTTATGATATCAGATCTCTTGTAACAAAATAAGTTGCAAAGAATTAGTAACACAATTTTTGAATTTTGTACATAAAAACACCCAATCTAGATATAGGTATCAAATCATTTAAAATATTATGCTTTCAAAATAGGGGCGAGTATGACTTCGATAATGGCTATTAGTCAGGTAGTAATAACTCTCAACGCCCATTTCTTGAGTTGAATATTTTTTCTATATATGTTTTACAAGCATTCCCCCATACAAGGATACCGTAATTGATGTACGGCGTTAAGGTGCAATAATAAAGAATACAATATCTTTTCTGGAATCAAACACTTTTATTTTATTCCTTACGCCAATATTGAAATGGTTTTTAGATATACTATCAATATGACATTTCCATGTTAAGTTTTCACCAATCGATTATAAACACGCTAAAACTTAGTTTTGGTTAACACGGTCTAGATTTGCCTCATCTAGTAAAAATATCATATGAGGGATTGTTGCCCGTGACCATTAGCCCCATTATTTGAAGTCATATGTGGAGTACCTAAAAACATGTAATTAGTATTTGCTAAGCATTTACTGATAGTTTATGTGCTTGAACCAATTATTTACCTCGGATAACTCTCTTTTATTAACTCTTCTGGCTAGCAATATCATTTGCCGAAATAGGATTGTAGTATCGTCGGCAAATAATATAATTCCAAGGATTGATTGGTATAATAAATATATCATTGATATTACGTAATCGATGAAACCAAATGATTTTCTTCTGAACTCCGAAATTTTTGAATGATATGACGGATATTGGCAATCTGTCCTTCTGGTACCACCGCGACCCTTTCTTAATCCGGCTGTTCAACAGGGGTTGACTGGCCTTCGAAAAGTTCACTGGGAATGTTCAGCCCGCCTCAATACATGAATTAATCATGATCGATGGCATGAAAAATTGGGAAAGATTAGGAAAAATTGTTCTGAAATTAATGGAAAACGCGTCCCTATAGCATTGCCAGTTCCATCATTTAACTATTGCTTATTACCTTGTCTACCTGCGCGAATTTTTATAACAACACACCCGGAAGGGGATACCACCCCCCTTTGATTTCCGTTATTGAACAATCCGATTCTATAAATTTGGTACCTACAGTATAGCTTTAAGAGTTTATTCTTTCCCTTGGTATCAAAACATGTAGAACCAATGAATGGACGTCACTATGACGTCATAAGGCAGTATGACATTACTGCATAATAGGAAGAAACATTGATATAGTATTGCATATTAGGAAGAAAAACACGATATTTTGTTGCAAAGTTATTGGGCTCATACATAAGATTGTAACACTTAAACATTTCCATCATTTAGAGACATGACGTCATTATGACATTTTAGTATGTTGTACTCATTTTTGGTAACAAAGACAGTGGGAACCTGCTATCATTGCAACTAAAATCAAATGTCTGTGATATTCCTGTTTCGTACTAGCGTTGTTGGTATTTCCTCCGAAGGGGAGGGGGTGGGGGTTGCCACCCCTTTCCCTATCCATCACTTTGGATCACCCTTTAGCTTTCCTATAACTCGGTAGTTGTTTTTTTATAGAGCATGAACGGAGCATAAATGTCAATTGGCATTAAATAACATCATTTGACAAAACCGGAAAGTGGGGTTTTAATTAGGGTAAGGAGAAAAGAATAGAGAGAGTGGTAACCCCCCCCCTCCCTTCGGAAGACTAGAGTTAATTAATTATAATTTATACATTTCATTTATTATTATAAAATAATGACTTATCACAGGACTCATATTCGATGGAAACTGACTTGTAATCAGTTCGACATGGTATCGGTTATTAAACAGCCACAACGGTAACAAATTCAACATAACCCGGAAGGTTAAAATAGTACATTGGTGGTTTTTTTTTTAAAAATATTGAAAGTTATGATTTCACCAGTTCAGAAGTTATACTTTGTTACAAGGTATATTGAACTTTCATAACACCGTTTCTCAAGAGTCGAAGTGATCGGAACATTTTCATATTATTTTAGCTCCACAAAGGAATGACGGATTTTGATGGGGTTTTCGGTATTTTCTGACCAAAATTCTCCTCTATTTGGTGACAACAACTTGCCAAAAACGATGGAATTTGAATGTACTATGCACTTCCCATAAACCCCTACAGTCAGGGGTCACAACATCCGGTCAAATTACAAAGTTTCATTACAACAAGCTTCCACGCGAGCAGTGACAAACTATAATTAGGATGATGTCACACACTAGTCTATTTACATTTTTCTCCCAGCCAATTACCGGGCGCCGTTGCCCAGTGATAAGGAAGTATGCATAAACATACGCACACCAAAGCCGGTGTCATATACTACAGTGTCCGTGTGACTGAGTGTCCTACCACGCATCTGTCTATTGTGTTCTCCATTGAGTGCTGTATGCATCATTTGTTTCAGCACTGTACCCAAATGGCCTCGTCTACAAGGTCACGGTTTATTCCGTACATGTTGCTATGGTAGCTAGGACACTCTCTCATGGGGGACACTCAGTTTCTTTGCACCGGTGCAATGATCACCAATGTTTTCTTTTCTTTTAATCAAACTGCCTTTATTAAATAATCAATTGATCAAAAGACATATAAAAATACATAACATTATAACGCAACACTGTTAATCACAGATGCCTACTCCATAAGATCCTGGAAATTACCAAGGACATCCGCTTGACTGAGCTTATCCGTGGATTGCTGGCTAACAGGATGTTCTTTGTTCAGCTAGGAGCGAAGAAAAAAAAAAAAAAAAAAAAAAATTTAATTATTATAAAATATGACTTATCACACTCATATTTCAGATGAAACTGACATTGGAATCAGTTCGACATGGTATCGGCTATCAAACAGCCACAACGGTAAACAAATTCAACATAACCGGAAGGTAAATATTACAATTTGGTGGGTTTTCGAGGTAGAATTACACGTATGGGCGCGCTTGGTCACCAGTTCAGAAGTTATACTTTGTTACAAGGTATATTGAACTTTCATAACACCGTTTCTCAAGAGTCGAAGTGATCGGAACATTTTCATATTATTTTAGCTCCACAAAGGAATGACGGATTTTGATGGGGTTTTCGGTATTTTCTGACCAAAATTCTCCTCTATTTGGTGACAACAACTTGCCAAAAACGATCGAATTTGAATGTACTATGCACTTTCCATAAACCCCTACAGTCAGGGGTCACAACATCCGGTCAAATTACAAAGTTTCATTACAACAAGCATCCACGCGAGCAGTGACAAACTATAATTAGGATGATGTCACACACTAGTCTATTTACATTTTTCTCCCAGCCAAGTACCGGGCGCCGTTGCCCAGTGATAAGGATGTATGCATAAACATACGCACATCAAAGCCGGTGTCATATACTACAGTGTCCGTGTGACTGCGTTGTTTCAGCACTGTACCCAAATGGCCTCGTCTACAAGGTCACGGTTTATTCCGTACATGTTGCTATGGTAGCTAGGACACTCTCTCATGGGGGACACTCAGTTTCTTTGCACCGGTGGAATGATCACCAATGTTTTCTTTTCTTTTAATCAAACTGCCTTTATTAAATAATCAATTGATCAAAAGACATATAAAAAAACATAACATTATAACGCAACACTTGGTGACAGGCGCCATAAAGTTTTGAACAAAAGCACGTGACTACTTATTCTTTGTTGTAAGGTAAGATGGGACTGTTAGCTAATGTCCTGAAAATTTCACAATTGTAGAGTCAATATTTTTTAAGATATGACCCCAGAAATCAAGTAACCTGCAGGACCCATTTAACCAAATTGCGCTATTAATTATACAAATACGGCACTCTACGTTTTGCGCCCAGAACCAGTATCAATATGAATATAACCAATATGAATCTCTAAGACCAACCACCATTTTCATTTTTTTGTAAGACAAGTACTGCAACAGATAATAACATATGAATGTTTTCATTGGTAATAACAGTTAATAAAAGTGCATTTTAACACAAAAGATGGAATTCGGAATGTATACTATGTATGATAAACAAACTAACAAACTCTTCGTATTGTCCAAATTAGACAGCATTGGATTAGAGCTAATCATTCATCATCATTTTGTGACGGCACACAAAGAGTTATCTTAACCCAAAATTTAATGTGAATATACTGATATTGTTATTGAGTTTTGCGTTGAAAACATATGTTTTACTTTCATAAAGTTGATAATGTAACATTATTTTCAGTGACAAGCAAGTTGCAGCCCAATGCATCATCATTTACAATGTATGTATGCATGTAATGTGGAGTTTGTCTATGACTTAGTCATAGGTTTATATCGTCTTGAAACGTATTGTATCAACAATGAATTAATGTTTTATCATTATCGGTTAAATAATAATTATGTAAATGCAGTTATTTCATCCATTAGAAGTTATTTTGCAAGAAATTTGGGCAAGTAAATGTTGATTGCAATCAATATCGTATAAGAAATTTGTCATTCTGTTCTTCATTGCCAGTCTTGTAGTTACCAGCTCCTTATTTTTTGTTAAATGGGTCCTGCGTGTTACTTGATTATCGGGGTCATATCTTAAAAACTATTGACTCCATCACTATGATTTTTTCAGGGATGTTAGCTAACAGTGCTCTCTTACATTACAACAAAAAACAAGTAATCATGTGTTTTTGTTCAAAACTTATGGCACCTCTCACCAAGTATGTTCCTATCTTACGGTGGACCTTGTGAAGGAGGAATCATTTTTATTTTGTTACATTTTGAGCACATTCGGAACAAAGGCATGCGGTTATCACACGGCACATCATTAAAAAAAAACATCCTAAAGGATAAGAATATGATAAATAAAAGCATTAAGCAAAATAAACAATGTAGTATACAATTAAAATAAATTCTCTGTTAAATCAAACAAACCAAATGGCGGTGGTGGCGCTCTTCAAAATGGCAGCGCTCAAATGCCGTCTGGAGAGGACATCAAAAGCCGTTGATCGGGTATACGTGTTAGTCTATAAGAGCTTCGCTTCAAGCTCGCTTATAAAATTTTGCCAAAAAAGAGACTTGTGCCCATTACGTCCAAATTTGTACGTAATGGGTTTTCGTTGTACGTAATGGGTCACAAACAAGTGATTTTTATGTGATTAACTGGTATTTAGACCAACTTGTTTTTGCAAAAAGGGATGTTTGCAGCGCTCCCGGGCCTTCTGCAATAAAGTGGGGCGAGTCATAATGCCTGGTCTGCACTATTTTAAGTATTCACATTTTTGCATGGTCAATAAAAGTACAAGAAACTGGAAAGAGTACTACCAATACATGGTATGATGATATAACATTAAGCCCACCTCACAGGACTAATAAATAAATGTTAATTGATAGCAACAACTATTAAGGGATGTCCAAAAATCTCAAATCATTCTAATAGTGAAATACTCGTAAAAGATTCTTTAGTACCATCTACATAAAAAATACGGATCATCAGGATACTGGCATATTTTAACCTCCAACTTATTGTCTGACCCATATAAGGGGATTGAGTCCCCGTATTTTCGGAGGATCGAAATAGCATGACCCACATCTTGACCAATTTCACAGCATACCAAAAAATAATAAGGTGAAAAGGCAAAAATCCCTGACGGACTCCACGCGATATCTTAAAAAACTGACGGAAGTAAAACCATATTAATACACAACCTTTGAGCACCCCTTCTGTATAGTTTTAACCATTTTAAGAAATCAGGCCGAAACCAACAAGTGGGGGGGAAAGTGCACTTTTTACACAACTCCATTCAATTTTGTCAAAAAAACATAGATTTTTGTCATTATGGACTAAATTAAATCCATTTTAACTTTGATTTTGGCACAATTTGATCTTGAAATAGGAACGTGATAAATTCTTGTCATGTCGTGCCCAAATAAACAAGTTGAAGAAGAGGTATAGAAAAGGACGATGTTTGTGTTATGTTAATGGTGGTTTGTGTGGTTGTATGTATGTAGCATGCATGCCATGTATGTCTGTTGTGTACAGACTGTTTTGGACGGGGGATAAAAATTGCAGAAACAATAGGACTACTTCATTGTTCTGCCTGGGATTGGGTGGGGGGGGATGGGTAGCGGGGGGGGGGGGGGAGGGTATTTAATTTCTGTCTGAGTCCTGAGGGAATTGGTTCTTGGTTACAATTAAAATACTGCCAATTAGTAGCGGCACCACACAGCTTCATAGTGGGGGGGGGGAAGTAGTAGGACACGACATTGCTGATTTGGCATGGGTGTTGGTTGGATCCACACGACAAGAAAAAAAATCCTCTCGTGAGGGCACATGTCAAGGAATACACTAGCTTTGACTGAGAAAGGGCTAATCGCTGTGGCTGAATATTCACACTCACGTACCATTGATCATTTCAATACATGCAAACTTCCCATTTCCATCGGAGTATTACCCACGCCCGGGCCGAGATGCGTTTTTAATCCTCTGTGGTCGTTTAGGATATAAGTCACCCAGGCAATTGATTCAAGACAGTACAATATTTGAAGTTGATAGGATCTCGTATTTCATTCGATGTCTTAAGTTAAGTTTCGATAGATAGTATTAATGGTGAAAACATTACCCATCATTGAAAAAAATAAATTAATACACATGATATACGTGGGGAGCTAGTCTGATGAATTAAAGTGAAATTAAAATGTGTCGATCGATCGTTGTTTTTTACCCACTGCAGCTAAATAGTGTCCATCTTACGGATGTGGACCTTTGAAGTGTGAGGAAGGAATCATTTTTATTTTGTTACATTTTGAGCACTTCGGTAAAAAAGGCATGCGGTTATCACACGGCACCAATCATAAAAAAAACCATGCTACAGGATAAGAAATATGATAAAATAAAGCTATATTAAGCAAAATAACAATTGTTAGTATACAATTAAATAATTCTCCGTTAAATCAAACAAACCAAAATGCGGTGGTGGCGCTCTTCAAATGGCAGCGCTCAAATGCCGTATGGAGAGGACATCAAAAGCCGTTGATCGGGTATAGTGTTAGTCTAATAAGAGCTTCGCTCAGCTCGCTTATAAAAATTTGGCAAAAAAAACGAGACTTGTGCCCATTACGTACAAAAATTTGTAAGTAATGGGTTTTCGTACGTACTGGGTCACAAAAATTGAGTTCTTAGTGATTAAATGGTAGTTAGTAAACAACTGGTTTTGCCAAAAGGGATGTTTGAGCGTCCCGGGCCTGCAAAAGTGTCTGTAGAGTCATCATGACCTGGTCTGCACTATTAAAAGTATTCACTGTTTCCAGGCTCAATAAAAGTACAAAGAACCTGGAAAGAGGTAATAACAATTACATGGTATGTATGTATATACATTCAGACAGCGACTATAAATAAATGTTAATGATAGCAACAAACTATTAAGGGATGGTTCCAAAAAATTCTCAATCATCTAATAGTGACAATACCTCACCTAAGATTTTAGTACCATTTACATAAAAAGTTATAGGTTTCATACAGCATAATGGAATATTTTAACCTCAAACTTATTGTCAGGGACCCATATAAGGGGATCTGAGTCCCCACGTATTTTTTCTGATGATAGAATAGAATGATCTTACAATTCACAGCATACCAATAAGGTGAAAGGCAACAGCTCCCTGACGGACTCCACGCGATATCTTAAAAAACTGGGAAGTAAACCATTGATTAATACACACCACTTTTGAGCACCCTTCTGTATAGTTTTTACCCATTTTAGATCAGGTCCGAACCAAAAAGTGAAAGTGCACTTTTTCACAACTCCTTCAATTTTGTCATTATGAACTAAATTAAGTCCATTTTTAACTTTGATTTTGGCAATTTGGAAATCTTGGAATTATGAACTGTGAGTAATTCTTGGTCATGTGTGTCACATAAAAAGCTTTGAAGAGAGGTATAGAAAAGGAGATGTTTGTGTTATGTTAATGGTTGTGTGGTGTATAGTAGCCATGCATGCATTGTGTTGTGTACAGATGTTTGGACGTGGGGATAAATTGCAAAAAACAAAAAAACACGCGTTTTTTTTTAATTTAATTGGGGGGGGGGGGAGGGTATAATTTCGTCTGGTCCCCTGAGGGAATTGGCAGTGGTTACAATTAAATACTGCCAATTAGTAGCAGTACCACAGCTCATAGTGGGGGGGGGGGGAGGACCATGCGACTTCTTGATTTGGGCATTGGGGATTTCCAACAGTAAATTTGGGGAACTGTTACATGCATTTACCATATAGCACTCCTCTGTGGCAGTTATATAACAAAATCTCCTGTTAAACCCTAGTTCGAAAGATCTTAGTAATTTCATATAGCTTTGGAATAAATTTTGACTTCAAAATCTGTCGGGGTCAGTGATTAACCCCGAAACTCACATATGGACAGTTTTACACACATTGACAGTGTTTCCCAAAGACTATCACCCGTAAGTTGATGTCGGTTTGTTGAATTCGCTGTTGCTGTTGATGTTGGCATGTCCCTTCCCCCCTTTGATCTATTCACATCAACGTAAGGGGGCGCACCACTTAAAAGTTCCGGCAAAATCTGTGTAATACTAAGTACTCCTTTTTAAGCTTTTTTAAAAACAATGCGCCAACATGTTTTAGGCGATATCTTTTGTCAACTATTTGGAATTAGAAAGTAAAATTAGTGTCAATTGAAAGCTGTGAATTTCTGCATTGATATATAATATAGGAAAAGCAGCAGATTTTTTTTACAAACCAAAATCGTAGGGACCTACATGCCTTTCAGGGTGAGCATCGTATAGTGTGCCTCATTTAGATTTTGGCCCGAAATTATGCTCCAGAAGCATATGGTCCAGGAGCATAAGTATACTCGGAGACAGAAACCCTGTGATGAGCGCGTACTTCCTGGTTGTAAAAGGGGCCGAGCTATCAGCGCATATGGCGTGTGGTCGGACGGGTGACCCAGAAACAGCAGATCACTTCTGGTGGTCAATCAGAGGCAAGTGCATTTTTTTCCGCAGTAAATACGCAGAGAACCAGGAAGTATACGCCCGTCAAAGGGTTTCTGTCCCCGACTATAATGTTCCTGGAGCATAAATAATCTGGAAAAATATCCTCTCGAATATGCTCCTGGAGCATATTGGAATGTACAATGCTCCAGGAGCAAATGGCAAATGTGGTCCTGTAGCAGTGGAGAACTGTTTTGTCAAGAATGCATGTGCATTCGAATTTGGCTTAGAATATATCTCCAGATTATGTATGTTCCAGGACCCTATGGTCCTGTACCTTATGCTCCTAGAGCATAATTTCGGGTCAAATTCTCAGAGTGGCAAACAGTGTTGTCAATGAACTGCGAGCTGTTACAAGCTGCCGATCTAACTTGAAAGTCAGTCATGAAAGCTGATATTTGAAAGGTAAACTAAATAGTTATTAAAAATGGCTGGGCATGCAAGTTTTAACACACCCGTCCATTTGCAATTTGGATGAAAATCGCATGGACTTTGAAGCTGAGGCACACTAATGCAAGAGTCATTCTGCAATCTTATCCGGTGGTTTATTCCGTCAAGATTGCAGAATTTCGGAGGGGAGGGCCATATGGACACTCTTCCGATTTAAAAAGGGATTGCATGTGGGAGGAGTTGGCGTTCCTCATTATTTTGGCAATATCTTGTTTTGCCTGCCGTGACGTCCACGGTTGACCAGCATACCCGCACTGTTAAAAAATAAACCTGTAAAAAACAGGCAATTGACTGGCAGCTGGGACGCACTACAAAATAACGGAAGCCGTAAAATACGAAACAATTGAGGGAAACGTAAATAACGGAGTCCCCCGGTGAAAATTTCAGCTCAACGTTATTGTTGGTTCTCCTATTTTCCCTCCCTCTCTCGCCCCTGTTTCCGCCTTCTCTCACCCTCCCTTCTCTCCTATCCCTCCTTACCATCCCGTCTCCTACTTTTTCGTCTTTTCTACCCAGTGACTTGTTTTCCACAATATTCAGAATAAAACGTTATTACCATACTCTGACCCAAAATTTTCAAGTTTAAGCTTGAGCAGCATACAAACATTGTATGTACGTTACCACGTGCATGGTTGTAAAAAGTTATATTTCAGGCAAACAATTTGAGAAAAAAGAAGGCAATAAACAAAGGGAAAAAAGTGAAGAAATAAAGATTAACAAGAGTCAGGTTATCGGTAATGTACAGATTCTAATGTCACCAATTATTCATTCATATGAATAAACTTAATAAATACCATAATAATTACAAAGATTCGAACCGAGCCTTAAGATTGCAAGTCCTAAACCTATCCACGACACATTATGACTTTTTACTGAGAGTAATGCTAAATTAAATTAATGGTGTGCTACTTTTCACATTTAACTAAATATAATACCAAAAAGGCAGGAAAAGGTTTGAAAATGTAGGGGAAAATAAGATGTGCATTTTTTAATGATTGTTACCTTATGGACGTTGTATAGGTCTCAAACGATTGTCAGGATGTAGTTATCTTACTTAAACAAGTATAAGTTAAAAAGAACGTAAAATGAAGGAAATATAATACGGTCAGAGTTATAAATACTACTTTTCAAAATGTGTGATATTTTTTAGCCACTGTTTATTTACCATTTTTATGCTTCAAAATTGTAATTTTTGTTCGGTATAGGTAAAAAGCATAAGAGATTATTGAATAATTGGGGTTTACCGTAATGTTAAAGGTAAAGTCTGGTTTAAAATTAGGAAACATTGTTAAAAGTGCCGTACGTGTGCTGTAATTGGAGTTAACCAGCTTTATTCCGTCAGTGAGTTAGGTGGTCAATGAACATAAGGGGTGGCCAATAAGACATTCCCGTGAGTTTGGTCCTTAGCAGGCTCAGTAGGCCTAAAGTCGTAAGATTCACTATATTTAAAATAGATTTATAGCCTTTAAAAAAATTCAAATTTTCCTTATTTACCGAAAGACCCCCTATTCTTTGGAACAAAGGACATTTTTACTGGAAAAGACCAATTTCAATGACTTTTTAGAAGATTCGTAAATTTTGAAGTTTCAAACAAGACCCATTTTTTGGTGAAAATTTTGCAAATTGCTTACCCAAATAATCCCTAATTTTGTATTTATTGCTAAGTTTGGAAGTAATTATAGTAAGTAATTATTAGTCCGGCGTACTCACAGTCAGGCTACGACGTAAAAGGAATAAGCAATCATTTAGTTAACTCGTCACGCAACATTGTTTCACGCTTTAAGTCCGTTTGCGTCCTATGGTGCCCTGGACTATGGCTCCCGCGGACTATAGTTGCTTCACACCCAAAGACCCTATTTTTGTACCTTCTCTGTCATCATTTACCCATGGTTTGAAAGCGTCAGCCTTACACCAATACGTCCTTCATACCTGAGTGGTTGCCATTCTACAGCCCCTAAACCTCAAATTTGGCCCAAAATTAAGTTTCCAAGTCCATATACTTCCGAAAACCCTTCATTTGCTAAACTTTCAATTCACAAGCTCCCAAGTCTGGCGCTTCACACCGCACACCCCTACCCAAACCAAAGTTGAGTGACCCCCCCCCCAGGTGTGTGGCCCACAAGTACTTTTGAGATTTCAATAATTACTGTATTTTTTTATTGCCAAATTAACTTGGTCTAAGTTATGCTAGCAATGGGGATTTCAAATGTCCTATCCATCAAATAAGCACATTTCTAGCAGCCTTCACACTTCATCATAAATTTTGCAGCTTGTTATATACACTAGTCCAACTCCATGGCACAGTTCAAAAGCTTCAACTCACTACTGTAAATTTTCAAAGATTAACTCTGCTGCTAGGTATGAGTCATGATACCCAGAATGCAAAAGGTCAGTTCCTGTTATCATACAGGTACACAAGAAGGTCATTGTAACTGTGCCCCTGGAATAATGCTATATTGTAGGCTCTTATCCACACAATTAGCAATCAAGGTTACAGATAAACAACACCATTGTATTTAGTATGGAGTGACCTCTGTGATGGTTTTGCATTACAGTTCACATACATGTGGATTTGGATGGAGGAAGGGGTTTTTAATTTAAAATGAAACCATATAAAATGACAAATTTCAAAATTACTTTCCGTCTTTTAGTATCAACACTATCACTTCCTTAAACTCAACACATTTCCAGGCAGATAATAAATTCCATTACATTCACTTATGGTTCCAACTAGGGGAAGGGAGTTGAGTGCACCTAACACGTCGTGTAACGTAGGAAGTGGCTCATTCATTTTTTTTGTCAGAAAAAAAAATCATTGGAAATTTTCAACTGCAATCCTTACCGTAACATAATCACAACTGTTTATTTTTAAATCACAAATTCAATTCTTTACTTCAATCTGTTAGTAGAAAAAATGGACAAAATAAAGTCAATTTTGAAAAAAAATCAATGTTAAAAGCTTTTTCAAAATCAATAGCAAAAGCAAAACCAGGAATATTTTCAATATCAATAAAATTAATAATATCTAAAAGTAGGCGAACATTCTCCCCGATATATCTACCTTTAAGAAACCCAGTTTGGTCATGGTGGATAATATTGCCCAACACCTTTTTCATAAGAGCTTTTGTAAATATTTTATAGTCTACATTCAGGAGTGAAATAGGTCTCCAGTTTGATAAATATTTTGATGATTTATCTTTTTTGGGCAATAAGGTAATAATACCCCTTTTCTGGGACATGGATAATTCGCCTTTAATAAAAGAATAATTAGAGAATTCAAAAAAGGATCCCTAATAACACTCCAGAAAGTTTTATAAAATTCACAGGGCAACCCGTCTGTACCAGGTGACTTATTATTTTGCATTTCAGTTACAGCATTCCAACATTCTTGAACTGAGAGGCGCCCTTCACAAAAATTACGATTAACATTATCAAGCTTCTTTGGGAGAGACTCTGTGGAAGATTATTCAAAAAATTCCAGGATTAATTTCCTTAGAGGTATATAAATCCTCATAAACTTGCTGCAGCATTTAAAATCTCCTTGGAATCAGAAATTTCATTACCATCAACAATCAATTTTGAAATATTTTTTTTTCTCACAGTGCCTTTTTTCTAAATTTAAGAAACATTTACTATTTTTCTCACCATCCTCTACCCATTGAGCTTTTGATCTTATAAAAATACCGTGTGCTTTCTCATCAAAAAGATTTTCCAGGGCCTTTTCTTTTATCTGCAATTGAGTATTTAAGAGGTCATCATTGTGATTTTGTTTACATTGCATATCAAGAATATTAATATCATTCATAAGCTCTTTAATTTTACAATCAATACGGTTTTTCTTAAGGGATGCATATTGAATGGTACTCCCACTCCTCTAATATTCAATTTAATCATTTCCCAAACTGTGTTAGGATTACTATTAATACATTCCTGCTTTGTTTTATCAATAACCTGTTTGATATCCTCAATATACGCCTCATCTTTAAGTAGACTAGTATTTAATTTCCAAAACACGGGACTTCTGAGAGATCCAGGGTTAATCACAATAGAAGTCAAAGAATGGTTCTAAAACAATATGAAATATCAGATTTACTAACTCTATTAATCAACCCTTTAGAAATTAAAAAAATAGTCCAGTCGACACATAATTGGCGGCTTTGATATTGATTTCCAGGTATAATTCTTAATATTATAGTGTTGATCCCGCCATATATCATTTAAATCAAGAATTTGCATATAGGTATTAATATTTATTCTGGAACGAATATGAGTATTTTGCTTTATCTAATACAGGATTAAGTACTTTATTAACATCCCCTCCTACTATATAAAACTCATCAAAACCTTTCAAAGTATTGAAAACAGTATCAAAAAAGGCTGGGTTGTCATTGTTAGGACCATAAAGATTACACAAAGTTAAAATATCTTCATCAATGTTTGTCTGACATATCAACCATGATCACCAATGTTGCCAAAACCACGATTTGGTAGCCCAACTGGGCGACTTTGGCTACTCGGTCCGCGAACTGCAAAGGCCCAAAGCGAATTCGCGAATTTTGGCTACTTTCACTTTCAATCAATTAAGAACACCGTCTCGTCCAACTTAATGATGTAGTCATGATCATTGCTACATATTCTACGAAGACGTTGGAATTGAGCATATGGAATAGAGTTCCTGCATGTAGTCGGATGACTAGATGATTATAATAGATAACTGTGTGAATCTGTAGGCTTGTAATATATAGTAGTCGAAGACGATCAGTATGAACAGAAATGGTGAGATCCAAGAATTGAATGGATGTGTCTATAGTCCAGGTCAATTGTAGTGATGCGTCAAAGTTACAAACTTAATGAATTTCTCAAGATCTTCACGCGGTCCAGTCAATAATATCGTCAATGTAGCGCTTGTATAGAATTAGTACGCGGCCATCATACGATTGAAAAAGTCTCTCCTCAAAGTATCCAACATAAATGCATGCTAATCCTGGCCCATCTTTGATCCCATGGCTACACCTTTAACCTGGAGGTAGTGTTGACCATCAAAACTAAAACTGTTAAGTGTGAGCACCAGCTCAGCCAAGCGAAGTATAGTTGCAAGTAGAAATTAGTTTGATCTACACGCTGATCAAGATGAAATTTCATAGCTTCCAAACCTTTGGTATATGGAATTGAGGTGTACAACGAACCCACACATCATAGTAAACAAACAGTTGTTCGTGAAACCGTTGAGCATGTGAAGAGTCTTGGGGACTAGATGGAAGGAGATTTAACAATCGGTTGAAGAATTCGTCAATGAATGGGGCAATGAAACCGTTGGACAAACTATGTGAAGCAACAATGGGGGCGGCTGGACCAATTGGGCTTTGTTCTTAGGCAACATGTAGAAGGAGATGAAGCAGGGGCCTTTATAATAAGATTAGTAGCCGAGGATGGAGATCTTTGTTGTTTAAGTGGTCTGTGGAGGTAGATTCACAGTTTGATGTTCATCAGGAGGGTCGTTTGAGAGAGGTTGTAAGTTGTAGCATCGTCAAGTTGTCGCTTGGCTTCGGCAACATACAGCTCCTTCGTCCAAACAAACCCACTACCCCACCCTTATCTGCGGTTGATCAACAGATCTTTGTTAGCGCGAAGTTCGTGCAAAGCCTTACGCTCACCAGATGATAAGTTGTGCCCCTAGATGTGCATATTATATATATACACACACACACAAACACATATATATATATATATATATATATATATATATATATATATATTATATATATATATATATTATGGAACAATAAGGAAAATTGACCCCCCTTTTTCATTTTTACTTAATATGGAACAATGCCAGGCCTGTCTAAAGTTAGTATTTAACATACCGTGGTGAGGCACATTCATCAATCCTTAATTTTGGAACTTTTCTGGCAACGCCACAAAAATTTCAAGATGAGTCCTTGTCAGTCTCGTCTTGAAGTTGAAGGAGTGAAGACATAACTCAATTATTCTTGAAAATTTCATCAGATAATTTATTTAGAAGAAGAAAACTAATTCAGCATCCAGCGAAATGTAAAGTTATGTCTTATGTTTGTTTGCACCAGGTATGATGAATTTTGGTTGTTATTTTAGTTAATAAAGATTTGAAAAGTAGATTTTAAGTTAATCATGCTGAAGCCATGCGCTTTTGATTGAACTGATTTAACTGTTCTATGAAATCTGTTTAAGGTCAGAATCTGTATTCCACTTAGAAAACCTTGGTATTATCCTGCTACCCATTTGTGATGGAGAAATAATATTACTTACTGATGTTCTAGTTTAACTTTTATCAACTTGCGTCCGTATGTTCATGTGTATCGAGTGATAGGGAAACCGTTATAGTAAGTCACTATAGGCCATAGTAGCATCATCCCAATGACACAGTTATTAACCTGCATTCAGTTGTTAAGACCTACGGTGACCCTATATATTGCCGAGGATGAATTATGATACCCAGGGTACACATTACTGCCTCATAAGTGACTAGGTCTTGGCAGGTTGCTGAACTCTGTCTCGGAGGATTGAGATTATGAAGATTTATTTGATTCCACTCTGTGTCTTTACACAAGATTTAGTCCGAGAGTCATATACTACAAAGCTAATCGGCTTGCATGCAGATACTGGTTATCCCATGTGCATCTTGATATGTGTGGTCAGAGCATAGCATTCCATCTGTCCCCTCGACCTACTTACTCATATTTTCTGAGAAGCTAACCAAACCGGCCATGTGCTCTTTACTCCAAAGATTTTGATGATTTATTGCTTACTATTAGAATGTTATCTTTCTTTTGTACTGTCACAAGATGCCGACTTCACAGTTGTTGAGAGACTCTCCAGAGCTTTGGATGAACTCACTCCTTATATGAGGAAAGCCGCCTACGTGCGGATCCATCTGAGACACAGGTGTGTGCTTTCCATCTACGCAACCGTGAAGCCAAACGTCAGCTTAAAGTTACCTGGTCTGGAACTCCCCTGGAGCACTGTGATAACCCTGTCTACCTAGGAGTCACCTTGGACCGCACTCTCTCTTATAAGACCCACATTGAGAAGACGAAGAGTAAAGTATGTTCACGCAATAACATCTTGAACAAACTCACTGGCACCAGATGGGGTGCTCGCCCACTTACCCTAAGATCGACGGCGCTTGCCCTGTGCTACTCATGTGCAGAGTATGCCTGCCCTGTATGGGAAAGATCAACCCATGCCAAGAAGCTTGATCCGGCGTTGAATGCCTCCTGCCGGCTTGTCGCAGGATGCCTCCGTCCGGCACCAGCGGAGGGCTTGTACATCCTAGCGGGAGCTGCTCCACCAGACGTCCGTCGTGGCGTGGCGGGCATGCGGGAGCGTAGCTGCCAAGTATCCATTGTGAAGCACCCTATGTCTGGACGGATGCCTGCTGCCAACCGCCTTAAATCTAGAGAGAGTTTCTTGGGCAGGTTCCGGCCTCTTGAGACAGTCTCTAAGGAGGTAAAGAGAGTCGCCTTGTGGAAAGAAAGACTTGCAATCAACCAAGTAACATCTATCGGTATTGAACCTGGTGAGCATCTCCCACCTGGGGCTGACTCCTCGTGGGCTGAGTGGCGATGCCTCAATAGATTGAGAACCAGAACTGGCCGATCTAAGGTTTCCTTGCAGAAGTGGGGCTATCTGGAAGCAGACCAGGATACTACCTGTGGTTGTGGAACAGCACCACAGACAATGGAACACCTCTTGGTCTGCCCACTGCTGGAGCAACAATGCACAAACAAGGACCTTGCGGAATTCAGTGAAGCAGCCAGACGTTGTACCCATCTCTGGCTGGATCATATTTGAGAACCACAGTGTTTGGACACGATAAGAAGAAGAAGCCAAGAGTGTGAAAGTACAAGTCTTTCCTAACACGTGTGGCCGCGCCAGATTACAAGGACTGGTTGTTTTGAAATGAAATCTATAAAAGGTCTTTGACCGGACATAGTAGCGTGCACTATTGAATACAATGTTGAAACCAGATCTAACATAATAGTTAGGGATATAAAGAGGATAATCAGAGTATCTCATTGAATTATGGTTAGGAAAATGAGAAATAATTACTTTATGGATAATTAAATATCACCATTTAATTAATGAATTGTCCAACTCGTAAATGCAGTGGGACGATTGCTAATTGTTTATCAATTAGCGATTGTCTAATCAATTTATAATTGTGCCAACAATTGGTTGATATAATTGTCATCATTGCATGCGAAACGTTTATCGTTATGTTTGCCCAAAACATGTCATAGTCCTTTGTTGTACATAATTTGAACTAATTTCTTTAATGAAATAGGAAAAATGTAAGTTCCTGATTAATTATCAATGTGTTAATTGATTAGTGATCGATTATTAGCAATTGTCAGTTACTTGAAGTTGATGAGAGTGTGGAGACATAACTCAGTTATTCTTGATAAAATTTCACCAGCTAAATTTATGTTACAAGAAGAAACTAATTTCAGCATCCAGCAGAAATTGTGAAGTTTATGTCTTCTGTTTGTTTGCCACAGCATCCATGATAGTGCCTTAAGCTTGTCATTATTTGGAGGTGTAACTGCTGCATGCTGTGAACTGTTCATCATCACTGGACGTGAAAACCTGTATACATCCTGGACTACAGCACTTCGGTTTAGTTGGCCAACTACATCGTGTCGTCGAGCGTTGTAAAAAGGACAGTTTCGTCAGTGAACATAATGGACACTTAATGGACAACTACATGAACTTCAACCTGATGGCTGTCCAACCACTACATTAATTTCTGTGTATCCTGATTATCAAATTATTTCATACTATTTGTCTCCTCTTGTCAGATATTCTCCTTGACTGTTACTTGACAACATTGTATTGATTTACTTGTATTGAATGCTTTTAGTTTAATAAATTGTTTCATTATAAATTGTAAAAATTATAATAGATTTGTCCCTGCGATGATTATTTTTACGAAAGTACGTGCTAAGCGAATAAATCTTGCGTTAGCGGTGCAATAGCAACATCATTGTCTTTTAGGTTAGCAACCGTAACAGAATTCTTTTTGATTATTTTATTTACATTAGTAGCTTGTGTCATACCGGCTATATATATATATATATATATATATATATATATATATATATATATATATAAAAAAAAAAAAAAAAAAAAAAAAAAGGTCACTTGCGTACATGACAAGCGTGTTAACCATCTACACCACGAGTCCCACACGGCTGAGATGCAACTTTTGAGGTGATATAGCTATACAGCTATATAGGTGGCGCCTGTACAGTATATGTATATATATTAGATTCAAGGATGGCGCTATGCGGTAAGTTAACATAGAATCATAGGTGCTAAAGGAAACGCACATTACCACATTTTAAAGTAATTGTTTATTAAGTGGCCATAGGCCTATCAAGACGAACAAGTCAATTGGAAAGAAAGATCAGAGAAGAAGAAAGCCTCAAAAGAGCACTCGCCGGGAATCGAACCTTGTCATGTACGCAAGTGACCCGGGTTCGATTCCCGGCGAGTGCTCTTTTGAGGCTCTCTTCTTCTCTGATCTTTCTTTCTTTCCAATTGACTTGTTCTTCTTGATAGGCCTATGGCTACTTAATAAAACAATTACTTTAAAATGTGGTAATGTGCGTACCCTTTAGCACCTATGATTCTATGTTAACTTACCGCATAGCGCCATCCTTGAATCTAATATATAGCGGTGTTGCGGACGTCGTAGAGAGAAGTTGGTGGTCGTAGAGGGCGGCATGAGATGGAAGATGACAAATTGCGGACGGCGGAGAGGTATGGTGGTCGTATTATCTTAGGTGATGCTGGAGTGGTTTGCTAAGTAGAATTTGTTCTCGTGGTGGCACTTGGATATCAGTTCGGGTCGCTTGTTGAGTAGTCTACGTTTGTCGGCATTGATGATAGTCAGCTTCTCGATGAGGCAGAGGTCGCATTTCTTGGTTCCGCTGGAGTACGGTCCTGCGCTGGATACGATTGACCACGTGATGTCGTAGGGTTGGTTGTTCTTCTTGAGCTGCCACACGTACTTGGAGAGTTCTGTGCTGTTCTGGTGCTTTTCATTTCTGAAGGATGTCTTGTGGTTGTTGAATATAGTCTTGAAGGGTGGTTCCGTCAGTCCGATGTAAAGTTTGGTTAAGTCCCTGTTCGCTACTTTGCCTTCGGCGCTGTAGATGATGTTAGGTTTCAAACAGTTTCCTTGCAGTGGGCACAGGTCCTTGTTGTGGCAGTTGCATCCATGTTGTGTAGGTTGATTATCCTTTGCGGCGATCTTCTTGTTTTGATGATGCTGGCGACGTTGGACATTCCAATTCAACTGCACACCTGCTCTTTCTTTGTCCTTTTGACCAGTGCATTCATGACTTCCTTTTGTCTAGTCATTCATGCATGTTTGAGTTTTCTTGTGTAGGCAGAATGTGAGCTGGGCTGCTAGTGACTCAATGTGTGAGACAAGCATGTGAGATCAAATTTCCGGGCAACCTTTTGTATGTGAGGTGAAGTTGTGAGTTGTGGATTGTAAGTAGATGAATGTGAGTAATGTTGGCGTTTTTTTATCAAATTATGGATGAAATTAAACATGTTTCCAGTTCCTCCTCAGGCTGTAGCTGACAACAAAAATAGTTTTAATTAGGAGTTTTTTGTGTAGTTTTGGATTAAGATTTTGGCGGATTTAGATTGATTTAGATTTAGGTAATTGAAAGAAATTGGAAGTGGACCGATTTTATTTGATTGTGGATTCGTGGAAATAGTGTTTATGAATTTTTGAAGTTCTGAAAGATATTTCATCCTGCCGATGAAGTGAAATTGTCTATTTGAGAAGTGTTTAGTAATTTTGTACTTTTGCCAAGTGTTGATTTTCTTCTACCTTGCCTAACAATACATGTTAGGATTTTTCAAATATTTCTCCCATTTTTTATTGTAAGTTTGGTTGGCAGATAATTAATATTTTGCAAAGTCAAAGGCGCATCACATTAAAAATGGAACTTTAATGTTTCGAGTGATCCCACATTTTTGGCATAAAGCAATTAATTCTTGCCTTATAACCAACTTTACCGGTTTTCCACTTCGAAATAAAATCAGTGGCTTCTCATTATTAGGTCTTCTGAAACTGGAGAGCCATTTTCATTTATTTTAATGAGGTAGAATTCAAAATCATTTGCCAAGTGAGTAATGTTTTGCACTTATTAAAATATTGAGGGTCTCGGGTGGCTGGGCCATCTGGGTGTAAATAGAGCCCTGCCCGTTTCCTTTATTCTTTAGTTATTGGTGCTGAATTGAGGGGCATAAATGTTTGGTTTTAAATAGAACACCGCTCAGTGCAGCTATAATTAGTGCACAAGTTTACAATGTTTTGTGAACATCGTGAAATTTGAATGTTTGTTTTGGTCATTTAAAGTACAGAATGAACTTGCACTGGTCGCGTAGAAAACAATGCTGGTCCACTTTATTTGGTTAAGTTTATTCAGTAGGTTTATGATTACAGAACATCCGTCAGTAAATTTAGTTAAATTTAGGTAGGTTATTTATTTGTAGACTGCGTTTAAGGTTTGCCTGGCCAACTTGGCAAAGCTGGGGGAGGGATCTATGTGAATTTTTGGCCCAATTAAAAACGGTAGTGTGTCACCAAGTTTTAAAAATAAAAACAAAAAAAAACCCACAAAAAAACAGCCAAAAAAGCATTAAAAATTAAAAAAAAAAAAAAAAAAAAAAAAAAAAAAAAAAAAAAAAAAACAAACTTCCCTTTGTTTTCCGCCCGTTTGACGAGGAAAATAGCACTAGGTGGCAATATCATCATATCACTTAACCACTCCCAATACACAACCAGAGCAGGTATTTCAACCCACAAAGTATATTGACAAATTTCATGTGCACATATGAAATAGAGAAAAACGGAAACGGATGAATTAGAAGTACGTTCAAGAGTGGCAATTATAATGATTATTAGTGGAAAGTGCGGAAAATTTACAAGTGGTCCACGGACCTACAGCCTTTATTAGAAATGGATAGTAGCCCGAACTTATAAATTAATTTCTAGTGATCCTCAGATGTGCCTTTTAGTGATACTATTGAAGATAATTCACACTTCTATGCAAGAAAAATGGACGTTTACGGATTCTTTGTTCAACATCATACTGAACATCACTTACTATCAATCCAACAATTTGGGTTGCATAGCTATAGCTTCCTTCGATGGCCGAGCGGTCTAAGCGTTTGACGTTATTAATTTTACATTTGGATAGTCTCTTGTTGTCGTTTCGAGTCAAGCGGTAGCCCACGACTTCAGCCATTAAAATACACGGAGTAAGATCTTTTCTTTACTTACGCGTCACCTTGGCATTGAAGTTATGGAATGAAGTATAAATTCATCTATAGTTCAAACATTTCCAACTTCTTTCTATATATGTATTTCGCAGTAATCAGTTATTGTCAAGATCAGGCAACTCAGAGTTTTTGGGCAGTTTGATTTTACATTAAATGCATCTTCATAAACATAACAAATGGGATTTTTTTAAAATATTATATCAACAAAACTGTTTACTTTAGGACGGAAATGAGACCACAATTATAAAATTAATCAAAGTTGATTTTAAAATATTTAGAATCGAACATTATAAGACAACCAGTGAAAAACTTATCAGAAAAACGATAGCATTATAAATAATTCGAGAAAAAGTATGCGAGCAGTCGTTCAAGCAAAGAAATCTACATGTGCTATTGTGGACACATTCATGAGCAAGATATGAATTAAGAAACGGAAACGACGAGTTAGAAATGTTTTCAAACGTTTATTTGAAACGATAATTAGTGACAAATAGGAATTAAGGTCTACACAGACCTACAGCCTTTATTACGAAATGAAAATTGGCGAATTTAGTACATTATTAAATTTCTCATCATGATTGTACCTTTTACTGCTAACATTGAAAATTAATTGACTTCATGCAAAGAAAATTATGCTTAACGGATTTCTTTTGTTAAACCATAATGATCCATCACGTACAGCATATAAAACAAAATAATTCAATGTTTGTTCTGTAGCTTCCTCCGTGGGCGCAGCGGGTATGTTGTTGTAAGCGATAGACAGTTGATTTTACTTTTGGATAGTCTGTTGTTGTCAGTTCGAGTACGGTGGGGGCCCACCACTTTCGCCATTATGCCTAGTTCAATTTGGTTGCATTCTCTTTAATTATTGGTTATGTAGGCCTGTACAAGGATGCTTCTCTGCGGGTTCCCCTTGTACGCGGTTTTCCAGGAGTTTTTTCAGTTATTTAAAGGTTTCTGGTGAGCGACTGATCTTATAAAATTAAAGCTTTAGGAATTCAACAGAGTAGGTTTCCTTAATTGTAATGGACAATAGAATTGATACGTGGTCTCTTGGTTGAGGTAAAATACGTCTTAAGAATGCCAAAGCAGTAGTAAATCATTCTTTTCTTTAAGAACGTAAAATAACAGTGTATTTAATCAACAAAAGGAACAAAATCATTTCCACAATTTTATGCCCTTTGTAATTCTATTCTATTGTGAAAAAATACCTAAAATTGCAGAACCTTACAATCGAATATCTCAACTGAAGGAGATAAAAAATTTCGAAAAAGCAGTGAAACGTTTTAAGTATAATAATATCAACTTGATAGTACATGGACTTCAAGCTATTCATATTTGTTATCAAGTTAAAAGCAACATAGACACACCAAACAATTACCTGAATCTACGAGAAAAAAAGCAATCGACTTGAAGACTTTAATTAAAATAGTGTTAATACTGAAATTTTAAACTACTTATGATAATAAATATATTACCGTGTGTGATTAATAAATATATTCACTAGTGTTCAATATTTCCTAAACACTTTGCTTTACTTAATAGTTAAAAACACATCACGTTCCAGTCGACAGCGATACAACATAAAAGTAGTAAGTAATCACCCACACTCAAACTAAGGTATTAAACTGTTCGCAGAAACAGATTTCTTGCAAATGAACAAAACTTCTACTTGCACAAGCTATTTAATGTTCACAAAAATAAAGGAATATACCAAAAACACGTTGGCAACGTAAAAAAAACACCAAAGTTTAAAAAGAGTACGAGCCCTATCAAGTTAATCATCTAACGATAGACAAGTTATACTCCAAGGGAGTCGCCCCATTGCAAACTTGGTTCCCAGTTTTCTACATGCAAAAGAAAAAATGACCACCTTTCCCACTACCAACCTCCATACAGCCTAGATATAAATTTATAGATTGCATCAAGAGGCGCTGATGATAATACGGAGTTCAAAAAGTTTGCTCTTGTGAGGCAACAGAGCAGCGGGAACCTTCATTTCGTCTTAGTACTCTTCTTACCAGAGAGAGAGAGAGGTCTCGGAATCATGAAATAAGACCAATCTCAACAATGAGAAACCAAGCAAGAAAACAACGAAAACTAAGCAATATTCAACTTGAAAAGATTTCCAAGTCAGAACAAAGACGGCATTTACACAAGAAATAGGAGTACTACTTCCAAACTCGACTGCTACTAGAACCGTAACAAGAAACAGGGCAGTTGGAATTAGTTAAATCAACAACTGGGTCTAATGATGATGGTTCCGTTAATATGAAATATGGACGTTTCAACAAAGGGGAATCGGGAAAAAGAAGAAATTGGACCAAGTTTGCCAATAGGGCAGAGCCCTTGAGTATATTTGGTGCTATAGCTTAGATTTATTAACTTTATATGGTCGTAATCTTTTTAAAACTTTGTGTTTTTTTACGTTGCCAACGTTTTTTGGTTAGATTCCATTTTTATTTAAACAGTTGATGCAAACATTGTCTTTGCTATTTGTCAAAAATACATGTTGTGTGGCCACTTTAAATGTCAATCTTTTTTAAAAACAAATAATAAACTCAGTTGCAATAAGAAAAGAGATAATTGGTTAATAAAGACTGTCAGAGAATTATTTTTTCATCTAAAAACCTTTGATGTGTGTGTCAATTACTTTATTTTGTCAATTGTTAACCTTCCCTGTTAATTGTCCAACCCCCCCTTGACGGCCAAGCTTCCCACGGCCAGAGAATGAATAATTTCGATCATAATTATCTTGAAAACCGGTCCCGGACAAGAGTAGAGTATTGGACCACAAACCAAAGCCCATGACGGCTAAGAAGGGCGGTTGAGAAACGAGAACAAAGGGAAGAAAAGGCAAGGGGAAATATACATTTTCAAACATCATCTGGGGATTGAAAAGATAATAGTAAGGAAAGACACAATGTACAATCAAATGGGAAATCGTTGCAAACACTGTAATGAGACTATCGGGGCAATATACTTATGTTTGACGAGAAAACTAAAAATACTGAGCTCACAACGCGCTATTAACCAAAAGATCTGAAATTGAAAATACACAAGCAGACTAGACAACTCCAGGAGACTATGTCCGTTACGTATGATGAAGTCATATGTGCACATGTCGAGTTGTTGGTTGGGGACTTGACCCTAACGATGGCTCTTAGAGGCGGGGGTTACTTTTGACACTTTTTCACTTTTCATTGATGCTACAAGATGGATAGCATGTAGTGCAATTAAGCTTCTTTTATATTTGACCCTAGATGACCCCATTTTTGACCTTTGACCCCATTTTGTGCACATAAGAAATAGAGCTTTTCCCAATGAATCTTGTGAACACATTTGAATAAAAAATTACTTTGCGTTGATGAGGTTTATAGCGTGTTTGCATATAATTTTAGCTAATTTGAATTCTTAAAGTGACCCTGGGGCCAATATTCTATCACATGCTTCGTCTCGACATTATCCGCAGTTTTGCACGGACATCACCTATCCAAGTGTTATCGATTTTGAGATTAGCATTTTGCATATTAATAGATAATGCCGCCCATTTTGAATGTTAATGGAGTCCGATTTTAATTATGTGGTTTCAAAGCTTTGGTACAAGGACCAATCCCACCGCCCGTACGATTGCTCATGCGGACTTTCGATGTAGCGCACTAATCTGTTAGAGAAGTAGGCTCCAAAAGATTTTTAGTTTTGACCTCTAGTACCCCTACGAGGGTCAAAGGTCAAAACTATGTACACCCATGATTAGGCTTGGGTCGGTGGTTCTCCTGACCGATTTTGGTCAACATCGGCCCAGCCGTTTTGCAGAAGGTGAAAAGGTGATGGTATGGAGAAGGAGAGGAAAAATAAAAAACAGGCACAAGCAGAATACTATTGCCCCGTAGAACCGGGCATAGTAAAACACCCAAAACGGTGTCAAAAAGAATCAGCTCAGGTGCCTGAGGATCGCCGAAAGGCATGAAAACACTGTGTACATTGATATTGTATACATTGAAATAAAACTTTTTGTGTTCACATCCTATCGAGCTCAAGCTCGTTGCTGAGGATCGCCGAAAAGGCATGAAACACTGTACATTGATATTACCATGCTCCTTTCGCCTTAGTTGAGCACTATATTCTCACTAACGGGACTATACCCTGCACATATGGAGTTATTCAAACTGGCTACTTCGGAGAAAAAAAACATCCCGATAACATCTTGCCGAGAATACACCAAAAAAAGCTTTTTGGAAAAAGTGGAGAAAACCTAATAGGAAAAATTGATGGAAAAGCGTCTTTTTATGAGAAAGGGTGATGAGGGGAACAACTTGCAGTGAGAGCAGCGATAGCAGTAAGTAGCGACGACAGCGCGCAGGAGAACTATGGTCTCCACTCGAAAAGAGCTCCACCGCAGATCCAGGAGTGGCAATGGTGTGGGTGTAGAATAATTATAATAGGGGCTGTTTGATATTAGAGTGTATCAATGCGCATGGCTACAGAGCGCATAGCTCTGTTAGTCCAATTGGCGCGTAGGTTCAAGGGTATTATGTCGATAGAGATACTTTTGCAGGGGAAAAGTTCTGGAGGGTTGAGTTATGCACAGGTAATTTAACAGACGCATGATGATGTGAACTTTTAATAGCAGTTGACGATGAAAACAGTGGCAAACTGACGGGGGCCTGGGGCCTAACTGTGGAGTAATTTAAGCACAACTTACAAAAGTATGATATTACACTGCGAGGCTATTAATTTGCATGGCTTTGCATAATTACAATTTGCGTGGTGTGACGGACTATGGTGTTATGACTTAATGAGAAGCCTGTGGTATTGTCATGTAGTGTATAGCCCAATTTAAGAATTTTGTGCCACGATCAGTAGTGCCTTATAGCCTTTGCCTTAGACTCAAGTTTCAAGTCCATATTTTTTTAATATGGAACTTGAGATGCACTGCCTATCTTCCTACACGTAGACAGGTTCGAAAAAAATTTTTTCGAAAATTTGTTACCAAGACCAATTTTTGGAACTTTTGTCCTCAGATCCTTGTATATTAATAAAAAAAGCACTCAGTCAAAGAGAGAAAGAGAGAAATGTCAAAGGTGTTTTATGGCAAAAAAGCAATGTTGTCATTGTGCCGTTGCGGAGGGACTCCACATGGTTGCAAATTTTGAAACCCTCAAAAACATTGATCTTCAGATCATAAATGCGGAATACTACTTTGAACAGGAAAAGAGGTAAGTTTAATACTTACCTAACCACATCAACCAAGGAACTTACTGATATTTTTGAGGTTTGGGGTGGATCGTCGACCCTTGCCTATAGGGCCCCCGTAAGAAGGGGGGAAAAACTTTTTATGAGTTTTGACATGGGAATATTTTGAAAATAAAGAAGGAAGCTAAAATAAAAAAATTCCTCAACATATATCGCATCTTAAACAGTGTACATTCAATACAACCAATTAAAAGCACAGCTTGAAATTCATCACATGAAATCTGATGTAAAACAAATGTTGAGGGTGTCAAATTCGGAACCCAAATTTATTGCATGCAAGGTAAATGTTGCCTCCAAATCACACATTTTGATTGCCCAAATGGTAACCAACTCAACCTACATGAGTACCCAAGACGCTTAGGAAGAACCCCCGATTACAAAATCAGTTAACAGTTGTATGAGTTAAGATAGAAGCATGCGGTTGCCATGGCAAGTCATTTGCGTTGAGGATGCCAGTCACATGGTGATGGTGTCACCGACGGGAAGTATAAGCTTAGGGAAGATGTCCTATTCGCCACGTGGACGGTGCGAATAAGCAAATTGTTTTCGGTAATTCGCACCGTTAGCGGTGTGAATAAGAACCCTTTTCTTGTAATTCGCGCCGAAACGGTGTGAATAAGAAAAACTTTTCGTGTAATTCGCACAGTGTGGTGCGAATAAGAATTTTTTTTCTTGTGAATTCCGCACCATAGCGAATAAGAAAAACTTTTCTTGTAATTCGCACCGTTGTGGTGCGAATAGATTTTTGTTTTACTTGTAATTCGCACCAAATTTAAAAAAGGCGATAAAAATAACGACATTTGCCCGTTGTTCACACCGTCACCGCGGCGTTAGAGTTAGGCCAATATATAGCTCTATACAGCTTATTAATTTATAAATGTATATAGATATTCAAAAAACTTCTCCGCATGTGTGTGTGTCGGGGGGAGGGGGGGTATTTTCATGTTGTGTCTTCGTTTGTTGTTGATAATTTGGGATGCTTGTTACGCACAAAGAACATTCTTTTTGTTGTATTTTTCATCTATTTTCATCCATTTTTTATAATTGTTATTTATATTTATGATTGCTATATGAGTTTTCATTTTTTTTCATCTTCAACTGTTTTTATTGCTTTTTATTTTTATTTCATTTTTATTTTAATTTATGTTTTTATTGCTGTTATTTTTTTTCACATTTTATGTATTTTTTATATTGAATTGTATATTTTTTGTTCATTCACTTGATATTATTTTTTGAATGCTTATATTTTAGTAATTTTGTTTTTAATTTACTCATTATACTTCTCTATTGATTATTTTTAGGGAGGGCCCTAATTTTAATTTTGTAAAAAAAAAAAATTGATTGAAATTAAGTTTTTTACTTAATTATCTTTTAAATTTCTATTCAATCACAAGGCTGTTCATTTCATATTTTCAATGAAAAGGACAGTACCTGGCAGAGTCGACAGAAAAAAGGTAAAAGGGGACGGATCTGTCACACAAGAACAGAGTGCCATCTCTCTGCAAAGGCGATTGGGCCAGACGCCACATGTAAAGTGCGCCATATAATTGGCGGCAAATTTTTAATTTGTGAAACTGTGATATATCCTAGTGACAGCGGAATATGTAAAGCGCTTGAGAAGTTGTGTAAAGCGCTATATAAATACTTACATTTCCTTTTTAAAAAAAAAAAGGCGAGGACCACATTGGCCGCAACGGGGTTCGAACCCGCAACCTTCAGATAATGAGTCAGCCGTAAGATCCACTGGACCATCTGTACTCTTATTGTATTTCATGCGATAGAGAAGGCTTATCATTGATGTTTTAAAGTTTCAAAATTCATAGTATCACATCTTGATCATTAAGATGTTACAACACAAGGAGATGCAGAATGATTGGCTTGCAGTATGTAGTTATAAACGGTAACGAGGAGATGGTTTGGTTGTCACGTGTCAGGTACCCAGGTCACGTGTAAGGTATCAGGTATCAGTTGGCTCTTCGGGGGCGACCGTAATATTATAATTCCGGACTATGTAAAATCAAGGTCGTACATGATGCCCTCATGCCCAAAGTGCTATTAACTTGTTCCAAAAGACACCGTGTATTATGTCCTAACAGTACAAAATTTACCTTTTCCCTGACTGGTTCAAAAACCGACGTACGAATGACGATATCGGTTGTTTTTTCCAATGTAGGGGAAAGTTACGTCATTTTTACCTGGAATGGGTCCAACCCTCCAAAGAAGAAATCGCTGTCCTGATCTTTCTCCCCCACACCCTTCTCCTAACCCCCCCTCTCCATCCCCCTCAATAGTAAACCAATCAATGCCGGGCGTGACGCCATCAAATCTTTATTTTTTTCAAAAAATTGGCTGTTATTCCCTAATATAAAATTCCTTTTTAAGATTCAACATCTGTAGATTGTTCTTTAATAATTAATATCAATTGTCCCCGCATGGAATGTGAAAAAGAATGTGGTCCATAAGTCTACCAAACTTTGAAAACATAGTTTTAGCCGGCTAATTACCCTTACCGTGGACTGTACTGAGCAGACGGATCCCCGTAATAGTTTTAGCCCAGGCTTCAGCCACTGCGCGCGGCTGCGGGGGGTATGCGTCAGGAACCTGATGGGCTTGAAGCTGGACGTGGATGGGAACTGGTAAGCAATGTCAATTACGCGGATAGACGGACAGCTTCCACACCAACTGGTACAAGGACGTGAAAGAAATCAATTTAAAACACCACAACGATTCTTATCAAAGGTGACAACACAAGAACATGTAACAAAATGGACAAGGGGACAGAATGAAAAAAACTTTTAAATGAAAAACATCACGCAAAATAACAAATTAGCAGTAGAGGGAAACGACCTTAACGAAACAGACAACGAATTTCCCCTGCCATCGATGATAAACTGAATCTAAGGGGACAGACGGGACGCCACAAGCAAAGACGAAAGAAGAAACAGCATTTATACCAGGAAACAGATCAAAAGAAAACTTTCCAGACACAAAACTGAAATGCACGCGCGAAATCGGTAAAATAAGCAAATGCATGCTGGAAAAATAAACAACCACATTAGTTAGCAATAATAACTGCGCACTGATCTTTTTTGAGGTCATTGTGTGAAATCTTTGGTGTTGGTTTTATAAAGTAAATTCATTTTAAAGTCACTATCAGCAATTTTCAAATTTTTGATTTTGATAGCCGTCTCCCCTCGAAAATAATAGTTAAAGTCTTCTAGGAATCCCAGTTAAATAAAACGTTCATTATCCAGTAACAAGTCTGACCATCAGAAAAGTGGCAATTGAAATTTTTTGTAATCCCCCCATGTCAGGGGCACTCCGAGTGTCAAAACTGAAAGTGTGGGAAGGAATGTTTCGGCCATCGGTTCGCTTGTTTTCAGGAAGCTGGCAAATTTATTAGCTGGAATTTATAGCACTTTTGGCTGTTGATATAAAAATTAAATGAGCAGTCAAACTAGCGATAGTAAACAACCCTGGGTAATCTTACGGATCAGGATTGCTTGAAATAAGATGCAGGATTTTGTTGCGCAGTATGAAGTTTATGTCACACTCCTCACCAATTTTACCAAGCGTGGTCGGGGTCTTTACCTCGGGACAATGAAATGAAAGTGATAGGGAGTCATTTTGAGTTTCTTGAATTCGCGTTGGGTTATTTGTTTTCAAATTTGGTAAACAAGGTAACAAGCTTAGTCGGAAAGAATATTCAAATTTACCATGAAGTGAACGTAAGCTATTTTTCAGCGTTTCACTTCAACTCTTCGGTCTTGTTATCCCTAAAACTTACTACCGTAATCGATTCTCACAGTATCATGCAAATGGACATAGTTCATGGACACGCCTGATGGAGCTGTTCCCACGCATCCCATAACCAGTAAATACAGCGTATACCGTCCCAGAACCCCCACTGTTTGTCGCTGTCGTGCATTTCAAAGTCCCGGGCCTTGTTTACACAAACAACAAAGAGTCATTGTGTATCATGGTATTATTTATGCATGATTTGTTAGGAAGGCATCCAAACATTTCAGACTTGACAATGGTTACATGGTTTAATGAAGATCGCGGTCGACATGCCGAGTTTGAGATTTTCCACTCAAGTCATGTAATGAAAACAAATGAAAAAAATTTCCTAGGCTTCCTAAGCTATGTACATGTAGCGTAGTCTAAATTTCGTTTCCACAATACTTTGAATACATTTATTTTCATTTAATGTATACCATTGTTAATTTGATTTTTTTTAAAAATTAAATTATTTGTTTCATCTATTTGTATTTGCTATGTATTTTTTATCTTTGTCTATTTATTATTTAATTTTGTAATTCATTCCAAATAGTATCACATTACAATTTTTTTCATTTTTTACTATAATATTTGAAAAACATAAAAACAATAAAACAAATACATTTTTAATATAATTTAATTTCATTTTCCATTGTGTATTTTGTGAATTTTGCATTTGTTTTTGTATTTATTTTGTGTTTTAATATTTGTTGCATTCCATTATATTTATTTGTGGTTGGTTTTGTTTATTTATGTTCGATTCTTTTAGGATTGTATTTGTCATTATTTGCTATTTATTTTGTTATTATCTTTGTCTATTTATTAATTTTAATATTTTGTTATTCATGCAAATTATAAACCAATTTACAATTTTTATTAATTTTGTATTTAGTTTAAAAAAAAAAAAAAAAAAAAAATTATTTACATTTTTATATAATTTATTTTTTTTATTTTTCATTTGGAATTTGCCATTGGTTTTTTGTATTTATTTTTGTTTTAATATTCGTACATCATTTTATTTGTGCTCTTTATTTATAGTTTGATCATTTTTATGAATTATCTGTTCATTTTGTCCATTTATTTGCTATTTATTTTTTTATTATCTGGTCTATTTATTAATTTATTTTGTGTATTATGCAAATTATTAAACCATTTACAGTTTTTTCAATTTTTGTATTTATATTTGTTCATTTCCACTTTGTGTATTTACATTTTTATATCTTTATTTTTCTTTTTCCATTTGGAGAAATTGCATTTGGTTATGTGTATTTATTTTTTTGTTTTAATTATTTGACATTTCATTGTGTTATTTGGGATTATGTTTTGTGATTTATTGTTTGATTTGTTTTGTTATTTCTTTGTTTGAAATTATTTCTCTTTAATTTATTTAATGGCTCTTTTTTGGTGATTTCCTTTATGTGGTTATTTTTTATATCTTTGTATTGTAATCATTTTTCCTATTTTATTATCCAACCACCAGAACCACCTCCCCCCCCCCCCCCATCCAGGGGAACTATGGGGATCCAAATCATGCACGTACGTGACTTGATTTGCATATTACATTCATGATCCCTTGCAAGTTGCGTTGGGCAATGTGCATGTAAATTTTTTTTTTTTTTAATATTGACTTTTTTCACTGTTTTTACAGTTTGTAATGTCTTTTTTGGTGGGAAAAGTTTACCCGTGTCGTCTTGTTTTACTCTTAAAAAGACCCACTGCCCTGGGGATGTCAATCGGATCGGCTAGACCCGATGCTCACATAGTCACGAAGATATGGATGATGACCGCGTGCAGTGATGACCGAACCAAGCATTGCAAGATACGGTATCAATCATGCCTTACTTTTTTGTTCAGATTTGTTTGATCCAGAGCCATCCGGAGCTCTTCGATTTAATTCCTCGACGCTAAAAATGACATGATGGGCTACTAACTGTTGTCCGTTCTTCATCCATTTTGTTTAGTTCGAAAATGAACTGAAGTGTTGTAATCGGTGCACCGCAGTATACATGTCCATAATACCGGCATGGGGCATGGAATGTCAGCCTCATTCCGGTAGGCAGGAAAATCTTTTTTTTTTTTACCTTTGCATAGTATTTATATCAGCTTTGTTTGATGTCTAATTTTTCGCAATGGAGGTGAACTGAAATGTCGCATTTTTAATAATTTATAGTGTTTTTGTCGGGGTTTTTGTTATTGGCTTCAAAGTCCTTGTTAATTTTGATTTGAAATCAGTTTTCGCCAATGTCTATCCATCTTCGGGGGCCCCAATCAATTTTCCTTTTGATAAGCTAACGTTTCACACGCAGGGAGTATTGGTGAGAATCATGTGTGCTCTCACAATGACCCGCGCCGTCGCGCGCGTATTTTATGAATACTACCATTGGATTGAATCGCGCTATTACGCAGGTTATAAATCGCAACATACGTTACCCAATGGAGAAACACTCAATGCTCTACACAATCAGATGTGGGAAAACGACTGACGTTCTTCACTTTTGACATTGTGAATTACAATCCATCAATTGCAGAGATCTTCTTAATGACGCACTGGCATGGGGAAAACCATTTAAATACAAATATCGACGCTAGGAAAAAACACTCTAAATGGCCCGTATTACAAAAGAACTTGTCCTGGTATAACTCCTTAGTCCAGGATAAGTCCATCTAGAAGGAACCTTTAATTTTTTTTAACAGAATATAAAAGAGAAAGAGAAACAAATTGAAATAGGTTAAGTCTCAGCTGTGAGTGTTACCTGTACTTTCACTTTGTATTTTCAGTAGACAAAAGCTAATATTGGAAAGAAGATGATTTTTAGAGGTCCCCGTAGAACTTAGTCCTGGACTAAAAGTTTAGCCTTACTAAATTCTGTGTGATTGTGAATACGGGCCTATTTGACAATAAGGGCCAGTCAGGGTTAAAACCGTTGACAGGGAAAACGTTGATATTCAATGGGCTTCATAGACGGTGCGGAAATCGTGAGGGGAGGCCAATTATACTTATCCCGTGGCGTAACCATAAGGGGGGGGGGGGCAGCTGCCCCCGTGTGGAATCGCCCCCTGAAAATTAGTGATTACATAGGCCAGACACTATACTAACACAAATTTTAATATATGTTTGCCCCCTGAAAAATCTTAGTGCCCCACCCTTGGCCACCCCCCCTGAAAAAAGCTTGTTACGCCAATGTTAACTTAACGTGCCTTAAAGGAAAAATCAAATTGCAAGCAATAGGGCTTTACCGGGACGACGGGTTGGCCGTGTCAGGAAATGCTCGGGTTTAACAATGTGACCGTATGAAGAAAACACCTCATAAAAATATGTCAATAATTGGGCTGAAAAGTACAGTAAAAACCAACCTAAAGAAAGTGGAATTCCTGGTACGTTAGCATGGGGACTTAAGCACGTATACATAGGCCTTTCAGAAATCCAAATGACCAGCCAATGTCCTTAAATTCACTAGCTAGTCACACGCAGAGTTCAGTGGAGAAGTCTTGTGCTCTCAACAATGACCCGCGAACCGGTCGCGCGCGCTCATTTTAGGAATACTACCATTGAATGAATCGCGCTTATTACCAGGTTATAAAAATCGCAACAGACGTTACCCAATGGAGAAAAATCATGCTCTAGCTACAAGTCTAGATGGGAAAACACGACCTGCTGTCTTCACTTTTGACATTGTGCTTACCATCCATCAATTGCAGAGAATCTCTTAATGACGCCATGCATGGGGAAAACATTAATAACAAATATCAGACCTAGCTAAAACAACTTCAAATGGCCCGTATTCACAAAGAACTTAGTCCTGGCTTAATCTTAGTCCAGGACTAAGTCTTAGAAGGACCCTTTAATTTTTTAACAGAATATTAAAAGAGAAGAACAATGAAATAGGTTAAGTTATCAGCTTGAGTGTCTACCTGTTACTTCACTTTGTTATTTTCAGGAGAAAACACGGCTATAATATTTGAAAGAGATGAATTGTTAGAGGTCTACCAGTAGAACTTAGTCCTGGACTAAAAGTTAAGCCTGTACTAAATCTTTGTGAATACGGGCCTATGACACTAAGGGCCAGTCATGGGTTTTAAAAACAAGATGACAGGGGAACACGTTTGGATATTCCAAGGGGCGCTCAATGACGGTGCGGAAATCTGTGAGCTGGTAGGCCCAATTTATTACTGATACAGTGGCGTAACCAAGAGGGGGGGGGGGGCAGCTGCCCCCCCCCGTGTGAATCTTGCCCCCTGACAAATTAGTGATTACATAGGCATACACTTATACTAATCTAGTCCGGGACAATGGTGAACAATAGGCAATCGATCGTTGACTCTTTACGCAACATTGTTTCACGCTTGATTCAGTATCGTCTATGGAGCCCCGGACTATGGCTCCCACCGGGACTGATATTGCTTCACACCCGGATTTAAAAACTTGGTTTAAATAATAAACAAAATCAACCACTACCTCACGCACGTGTAGACTGTTTATCGACGAGTCGACGACTGACTGGTTTACAATGATATTAACACATCATC
>JAMKCH010025714.1:0-32298 GCA_023653785.1 Ophioderma brevispina | reverse complement strand
GTGTAGCCCGGCCAGCACTTACATGTATTGGCAGTACTGGGTCTCCAGGCTCCTAAAGAATAAATGCCCAGCCGGCATTTATCGGCATTTACCTTTTTTCACTAAATCCAAAGCCGGCAATAATCGGCACTAAAAATGTGATTGCGGAAGTGCCGCTCGGACAGGGAGGTTCTAAGGGTTTAATCCTCTGACTCTGAGTCATGTGTTTAGAGTCTCAAGTTATGCTGAAATTACAATTGGGAAGTAATGAGACCGGTGTCAATTAAACCTGGAAAGTTAGGATGCGTTTGCTCACGATGGGTCATACAATATGGGTTGAAATTTTTGTGAAATGGCAGCTACTGTAGTTTGAGTAATAAGTTCTTGGCCATGGCACATGTGCGCGTGGCTTAATTGTTGCGTGAACTGCGTCATGTGCAATCCAGTGGTGCGCCGATTTAGCGGGGAAGCGGGCGTGCCCAGTAACTTGGCCAAGAAATTATTCCAACTAGTCACCATTCCTTTTACAATAAGTGTAAATTAAGCGTGTAGTGCATTCTGCTGGCAGCGTACTACACACTGGCTGGTGATTGGGCGCAAGTGCACCCTGACAACAATCACCGATGCTGAGTGGCTCAATCATGTGTGAACTGTGCAAAATTTGCATAGCCCTGGAGAAGTGGAATGACGAGTGGACTACACATTAAAGGAATTACGGCTTAGACTTTATAGTTCTAGTATTACTATAGTGCATTTATCTTCCTCGAGTCAGTGACGTCAGTGTGGAATATGCAGTAGACGCAGCATTAAAACGCGGGCGTTTATTGGTTAAATTCAAAGCGCTGGCATACGCACACGCGCGTATAAAGGCGGTGCGATAATGCACACGCAAACCGGCTCTATCAACGCATTGACGTCACTGACTCGAGGAAGATAAATGGACTATACTATCAGTCTCAGCAGCCACTACAGTCACTGTCATTAATTCCTTTTCTGAAATAGGCGTCTGCATACGCGCGCGAGAGTTACTGCGTGTAACACGCAGACTATGTATTTCCTTTACGCGTTGTCATGGTTCTGTCTGGCGGGAATGCTGGCATAGTGTTGACTCAGAGAAAAGGAATTATGGCGGAGAGTATAGTATTAATTTATTTTGACTTGTCCTTGGCACCTTGCATGGCACACTTCATTGATCAATGACAGATCCCAGGCTATAACATCTTCACAGAAAATGGATAAGACTGTAAAAATCCAAAGGCTTTTTGAATTGTAAAGGAACCTCTGGTAACTCCTTCAATAGTCTTTAAACATACATGTATAACCAGAGGATGTATGACCAAGAAAACTTCCTTTTTCACTTGCGAGTGCAAGTGACAGCAGGCTGGTCAACTTCATCACATCAGCCAAATGTCAGCTGTGCTGGTGTGATAAATGACCTGAAAGTTCGTCTCGGAATTTATTTACTTGAGCCAGCTGTATTGTATTCAGATTCAAAATTAGCAAACTATATTATTGGTGGTAGACAAGTTAGACTAGTATGATACATTTTTTTCTTACCACTACCAGCTCCTGGATATGATGATAATGTTGATCGATGTAATGTCGATGAACTAGGCCCACCTGTAACTAGTGTACACCACACCCCAGCTGCCACGAATAATGAAAATAAAACAGTTCTATAACCTTCAGATCCAAATAACATACTTCTATTATATTGCAGAACTACTGGTGACAAAGCCATATTACAAAGACACGATAAAAAACAAAAACGTAACATGCTGATAATCCCCCATAACTGCCAAGTGCGTAATCATGTAATTATACGCAGCTATGTGATGATCAACGGAGATCTCTATTCCGTATCGTCGTGTGCATGTGTTTGCTTGTCGCCCGTTTGTTGTTAGCTGTTGAATTTAAAATTATTACTCCCTCTGCTCGCTAACTCAAAGCAGCGGCTGACCGCAACGATTCATTTGCCCTTTTACTTACTTCCTTCTTTTTCTGTTGTTACCATTTTGTTGTCGAGTTCATTTATTTACTCATATTTATTTTAGTATGATTATATTTTATTTTGTTATGATTGTCATCACCAGCTGTTATCAATTTCAACTTTCATCTGTGCCATCATTGATTCTGTCCCACTTTCTATTTATCCGGATCCAAAATGAATTTAGGAGCTTTCAGGGCCGAGTTTGAAATGAGCTGAAATGCAAAATGATGATCGTGGTTGCAATGTTTTACGCCCAGATCATTTGCCACCATTATGCAAAAGTTCAGTCTAATTTGTTTTCAAATTTTCATTACTTCTGAAGTTGTTTCTTTCTTGTAAATTGTTGTTTTTAATTTCAATCTTTAGATAGGCCAAGTAGAAAAAACAGGACCCGGTTAAAAAGAAACGGCACGACAAAAAATACTAATTATTTATTATATAAAGACGGCGTTTTTGGCTTGTTTAGGTGTGGGTAAAATACATTGGTAAGCATTCTAAATATGCAACAACAAAAAAGTTTCGAAAACTTGAATGAGAGCGCATTGTTCTGAAAATGTCCTGAAAAGCATGTTCATCTTTTTTGGCTCTAAAAATATTGTGTAGTTAAAACTGTTCTTAACCATTGAAGCGTTCTTTATTAAAGGTTCTTTATTCTCTAAATGTTAAAGAAATTCACTCCCCCAGAGTGAACCATTTCACCCAAAGAGCTTCGGTATCGACGCACCCCCTCCAAATGAAAATATACCCTCGACAATTCTCTTTTCTTTTTCAGAACACATTAATTTGTATAAGCAATCTGTGCAGCTTTTCAAGGAACTGAAACTATGCAAAGGGAACCAAAGTTTTTGACCCTTTTAAAATTGTGGTAGAATATCGATAACAGGGAGGAAAATAACTGCATGCATGGTTAACTGGGTGGGCAGTTCACTCAGTTAATTATTTTGCCCATCCAGTTAATTCAACCTGTTCAAATGCCTAAAGCTGCCCACCCAAATTGCCCTCAAAATGGGCATCCCCAAAATTAAAATCAATGTGAGAGATGGTGAAATCAATGTCTTGGTTCTTGAAGGAAAAGAGAAGAACTTCCCATCCCAACTTTGACAAATTTAAGAAATGCCATGAGATCCAAAGTTTTAGCGATGAGAGAGCATTATGTATATCACCTGCTCACAAATCACTGAAATGAAAAATGTGTTTTTTTTTTCATTTCACAATGAGTTCATAGAAACCATGCCAGAAGTCAGAAAAGTGATACTTCATGAAAAAAGATACGTTTAATTTGATTGGCCAAGGCATTTTGGTACATTCACATGTGCTATTTTTTAGCTTATGTATTATTGACACCAGAGTCAGAACTTCAGATGTGTTACTTTTGTGGTACTTTATACACATACTTCGGGAACTTCAAAGTTCGACAGAAATTGACATTTTGACTTTTTTTATCTTTTCAATAGGCACTTGGTGCCTTAGTGCTTTTATTGTTTATTGGTGCTCAGTTGTGTTTTTCTAAATTTAGGTTTCATTTGTGTCTACATGATTTTTACTCAATCGGTCCAAATCTGAAATCTCACTAAAAACTATAGTTAAAATTTTGTACAAAACAATTTGTTTTGTAAATTGCAGTCCCTTATATTTAATTTTAAAGGCCAACGAGAGATTTTGCATAACAGGTGTCCCTAAAAATATGAAAATTCTGAGTTTTGCACTAAGCTTTCTACCAAAAATATCCCCATGTGAAAGGAATAAGCTGAGGAATATTTCTTTGGCACAAAAATTGTGAAATTTCTAAATAGAGCAAATACTAAATTCAGCCTGTTTTATATTGAAATTAATTATGAAAATAAAAATCGCCTTTTTTCACTTTCCAAGCATTCTTGTAGCCAAAGACAATGTAAGAAATCTATACTGGGGTCTTATGAAATCCCAATATGACACAATTATATTCGTTGCCCCTTTAACTGTATAACCATAAACCTTAAACTGCTTAATTATGGTTACATTTTCACTGATATCTTCCCAAGAACACCTTTTTGGGTCTTTTGAAATTCCACAAGAATTATGGGAAAAATTACAGGCCATTTTTTATACCAAAATCACAAAAAGTTTGAGAAAAGACGGGTGGGGGGGGGGGGTCTTGGATTTTGCTTGGATGCACATGCTCGTTTAAGGGGTTCTGAAAGTGACTTCCAAGTTTCAAGTGAAAGCCAGTGTTTTGGTGTAAAATTTTAACTAGTTTCAGTGAAAATACAGCATCCCCTATGGTAACCAATTAAGTGTGCCCATGAGATTTACACCTTGCGGAATCTGTTCTAAATACTGAAAAAATAAACCCTTAAAATTGCCATTACAAGAAAACTGCCACTTGTGCTCTAGCAAGAAAAATTACATACTCAGGGTTATTTTTGCTGATATGTTTAGATTATTTGTCCCTATTTGTATCAGTGAACTAGTCACAATGCAACCACTGTGAACCACTACGGATTAGAAACTTATTTTGTGGAATTTGATACCCCTAGCGATAGTCCCCCCGCACTGCAGACTAGTCCCTATTTTTTTAAGAGCAGGGTTCCCTACCACCAAAATCCAAGACACCTCCCGGGGAGGGGGGGGGAAGTCGAACCAAACGACTGGACTCCTCTACTAAAGTAGTGTCACTAATAAGAAGGTCAGAAACTGCACTTTGTGAATACTAGCTGTTGCAGGACTGGATAATTCTTCAGTGTATAATCAAGTTTATATTATTTTCATTTTGTCACCAAGTCAGAAGTTAATCCTTTTATGAAACTTAAGATTCCCCATGTGTTTATAGTTTTATATTCTTAATGAATGAATGATTGATTGATTGATTGATTGATTGATTGAGTGGGAGAATAAAACAGTTTGTACGTTGGTGTCTATGAAAGGATCCGAAAAAATCGCCCCCTCATAACCCCCCCCCCCCCTTTGCGACAACGGTTTTGGTTACGCCACGGAGGGTTTTCCATTTATTTTATGACTTTGTAACGGAACTCGGAATTTTTGGGCATATTAGAGGGTTGTCATTTATGCTGGTGCGATCTGACATAAAAACTGAAATATCTGAGTCTGTCTGTCCTTATTAAGTTTCTTTTCACCACTCTCACTTAGCAGATATCATAGGACTTTAGGATATCTATGTTGTTAAACCAAAAATCTGAATTTTGATAATTTTTTTTTTTTCGATCACTGATACTACATGTCATTACTAAGTTTCATTTTCTTCTAAGAGTTTTTAGTGCTATTATTCACCGATGATCACGTTATGACACTCTGAGGTGAGTAGGCCTATGCCTTTTCTCTTTTCCTTCCTAATTCCCTATCTGGCAATATTGAATATTATCACCGACATCCAAATAAATTCTAACCCCAGGGAATCCGATGACAAATCACAGCTGCATGTTTCGTTTCCAATCGGGAGTAAGTAGCATGAATAGACCACCACAATGGACGAAATTTGTCGAATTTCCATTGGCCAATACGACGCACAGCTGATGATGTATCTGCAACAGACGGGGGCGAAAACATGTTGAGCTGCTACTGAACTGGATTAAATAAAGTTAATTATTTATATTTAATGCTAATATGCATGATAGACAAATCACACTTTTGTTTTTAAAATATTTTTTACAAATCTAATGTTAATGTTTTGTATTTTTTCATCACTTGATTATTCATTTGAAACTGTAATCACTTTTATATTAGCAAATCAATATATGTTGAACAGGTATATTTAAAATCCAAGATTCAGCCTCTCAGGCCTGGTGAGTTTGTCAATATTTTTTGCTTGGGGTGATCACAAAACCATTGAACTGGTAACTAGTTTAAAGACAACACGCCTTGGTGTATATTGCAAACGGCTGTAAGATGGGTATTTACGGGATGAATTTAGTATCCGTCACCACATCCTTCAACCTCATTTTAATTTATTCTCGTTGAGGACTGCGCGGATTGGGCATTTCTGCCACTACACCATTACTCAGGCAGGCCCACTGGCACAGGCACTGCCCACATTTACCCACAAAAGGAAAAAAAAGAAAAAAAAAAAAAAATTTCGAAATCTGTGTTAATATAACCCACTAACACAGATGATTGTAATTGAAAATCCACTGCAACCCATCGATACAGGGAACCTTTACCGTCGTTTTTGACAGTGGTCGTGCGGCACGACCTGAAGGCAATGAATCATTAAAACAGCCGTAGCACTCCAAGCCCTTGTATTCAGAGTATGGACTTGTCGACGCAGTGCTGGCTAGTCGGAAGTCAATTACACAAGAAAAGAACCCTCAATGGCCGCAGTATTTATCAGGCACCTACTTGTCTTGTATGTCTCTCCTGCAAATTCATGATTTCACTTTTTCTCCTGTCTTCGATGAAAATATATTAATTCGGTATTTGTGGAGATAAATCTTGTAGGGGATCGTGCTACACGATTTAACTTATGTAATGTCGTCATACTAGAAATGAGGGTGATATTCGTAAATGTGAAATGCAAAAGATTGATAACATTGACTCGTCTGACATGGGCCCGACATTTCAGTATACTCCGTTGCACTAAGCACACATCTCTCATCTCCCAGTGTAGACACCAGAGTCATTTGTTTTGCAAAATGTAGTTTGGTTTTAACTGTAACTACTAGTTTAAAAGCAATCGCCCCCAAAACGATCACTCACAGGTCTCAACTTCATAAAACCCTTCTTCTATCCCAGTGGCTGCTTAAAAAACATTTTTGTTTTAAATCAACCGTATGTTCTAATAATATGCCCAGGGGCGGTGCTTTTTCAAAAGTGGGGGCCTTTTATTATGTCACGGTCACCTTGACCAAGGCCAAAACCACCTCAAAACTACGGTATTCAAACTCCTGAATACTAGACAATACACTGTGAATTATTACTAATTTTTAAAACAAGGTAATTTATTGTAATGTGTGTCTACAATCAATCTCATCAACATCAATTAGGGTATCAATAATCAAAGCTTAATCTATAATAAAGTTGTTAAAGGTCCATGGCCCCGATCGCTATAGCCCGTCCCCAGAACCAGATTTTTAAAGAACCGAAATGGCAAATTTTGGTATCAAAGAACGCTCTATTCTTTTCTCATTTACCCTGTGAAATCTTAGAGCAAAGGATGTTTGGTTGGATGTTATGAGCGAAAATATGTCCCGGTTTTCGACCAATATTATTTTACACAGTACGCTATGGGCTTATAAAAGCACGGGAATGAATTCATTATTCTTGTTCTGCCACCGCATCCAACAACATGCTTTGATTATTCGTCGAGGCTGCCGATTCATCGGAGTGGTGGCAGATACTAACTTCTTTCCAAATCACGTTTTTACTCGTACATCAACACGGCTTGCAATATCGCGCGAAACTTTTGCAATGGACTTTTGGTGAAAGGGGGCAATCTATCAGCTGAAAATTTTATAGACTTAAATCGGGCATCCTTTAATTAATGAACTACGAAACTTACTACCTGTGTGTGTGGCCGCGAACAGCTGGGCCTGCAGCAAGATTACTATAAAGTGCAGAACTAAAACTCCTGGCGAATATTCCACTAAAATTCACTTTCCAATATTGGGACGTGTCCACGGACGCCTTGTCCTTACTGAAGAACCCAGCTCCTAATGACTCCCGATGGCTTCGGAGTTCGACTAAATATAAAGTCCACTAGTGCTGTAGCTTGTTTATCCTTGGATCACTCAGAGGCCAAGAAATACGGAAACGCGAACCCGCTACACACGGACGAATGCTTGAGCTTAGACTACTATGACATGTCCACTATATGGAAGAATTTGTACTAGACTGTGATTGGTGGCTGTCCCCATGACTGGTCCCTTAAATATGGTATGTTGTTTCATGGTTCGCCTTTTTTTCATGTACTTCACTTATTTTTGAGAACTTCTACTAATCCCCTGGAGCTAGCCACATTTGTAACACATCTCAAGTACAAAGGTTTGAGTGATTAATTAGTTGACAGACTGACCGGAACCCAACTGAACATGATTCTTAGTGCTGCAGTTGTACCTTAAGAGAGGGTCCAAACAAGTTTTGTACAGGTCCAAATTTGTAAATTGATCAAATCATGTGAAGCACACAAGTTTTATGTGTCTAACCATAAGGATTAAGAAAGGTATAGGTTTTGTAGGTATGTACACCTAAAGTTTCAGAGTTCTAGGCTAAACAGCAAAATCAAATAACAAGGTCAATTTCAGTTGTACAGGGGTCAAATTTAAAGTTCCTACTCCGATTTGGATTACAAAATGGTGCAATTATTGGTGGAGCTTCCATAGGATAAATTTAAAATAAGGATAGTTTTGACTGTCTTAATGCTTAGTTTTCCGATGAGGGGGCACAGAAGGTCACGTCCATTGGCTTCAATGGATTGATCTTGTTACCCCCTCTACTTTCTTAATGCAAGCATTGAGACACTCAAACTATTCCTTAATTTTATCCAATTTTGTTATACCAGTTTACCACCTGCACATTGAAGAAAACATGTTGAAAGTTGTTAAGGTATTGCATGTCTTAGTTATAGTTACATGTACCATAATAAATGCACAACGACCACACCATTTTTGGAAGTTTGAGGACTTGTTAACCCCCTGTATCAAACAAAACACAAACGACATTTCCCATGTAATTGCTAAGGGGGGGGGGGGGGGGGGGTTTTGTCATGTCCCCTTTATCAGACAAGCAATTGGATTACTGTGCCCCCCCAAGATATTTGAATGGACTCCGAAATGCCTCAATCAAATTTTGAGTCACCCTGTAATCTGCATAATTTCTATATAAAAATACAAGAAGCATGGAATTTAACATTACTCATTGAAAGTGATTTACACACTTAATGTCAAAAAACGCCTGCAAATTGTCATATTTAACACATGCCCTTTTTTTGCCTTTGCGTGCATGTTTTTGATCCCCTGTATATCTTACCTGGATGGCAATCTTTCTACTTATTTCAATTGAAAGCCCTAGTAATGTTATAGTCAGAAATCATAGGTCTTTGGTCTACTCCTCAAAATTAAAAACTCAGGGTGCAAAGTTATGGTTTACAAAATGAAACATTTCTTTCAGTGTACCCGCAATGATATTTTGCCACCCTGTATTCTGGTTCATTTGTGCATAAATGACTTCCTTGGAGTATAAGCTGTCCAACAATGTACAACTTTATGGGTGTGAAGTGTCACATTAAAGCTATGCTCTTGATTAAAATTGGTGTGTATTTCTCAGGTTTGGGTGTGAACCTTTTTAGACCCGTTGTGACTTATGACCGATTACTGTCACTGTCACTTGGAACTCTGCTAATAACTTGGACGCAGATGGTATTAACCTCCTTGGAGTAATTATGTTTTGATACTCTGCTCATCTTCTTTCACCATGGCGTTTTATATCCTCTCAACAAATTCTAGACGAATCTATCCTACTCTATCTGAGTCATTTGCTAAATATAGTCCATTAGATCATGATTCTTGGTTCCACTGGAAATGCCCTGTACTGTATAGATTTGGGATCTCATAGCAACTACTCACTGACTGTGTAATATGCAGCAGTGTGCCACCTATGATTCAGAGAAGTTCAGTGGAGGCACATTTCCTAATGAAACACTATGTTCAGGTACATTCCAGAAGTTTCCCCGCTTTACTGAGCTTCAGATCTTTTCTGTTTCTCTCTATTTGCTTTACACCACCCAGTTTATGCACACAAACCAGGTTATATTTTTATATTGTACTTAGCTATAATTTATAATATTTTTTATGGTGCATAATTTATACATCATTGCTCCTCTTGTGGCCTGTAACAATCCTTTCAGTCAAAATGGAATGTCAAAATCCCGCAAAAATCACCTTACGCAGTTTAGATTCGGTACCGCAACCCGGGATGTATCCCCATACAATTTGGGTTGCGGGCCAATTGGCAGGTCAGCGACAAATCTTATGTACACTTTCCGAAGCATTATGCATGCAGACGTTGGGTCACACATATGCCCAATTGAGCACTATCTGGGATTAATGTTAACAAGGCCTTTGGGGTCTTTACTATCAGTGCGATTACTCACGTTTGACGGAAATCGCAATTTTTGTCGGCTTCTATCCAGATCACTGCGCAGCGGCCATGTGTTTTCATCTCTCTTGTCTCTCGAGGGTATATCCTGGATAAACGCTCTATGGCCACTGACCTGTATAGAGGTCAGATCATATGGCGTATCGGCTGCGACAAACCGCCGATCCCCATGTTCAATTTTCACGTTCGTTCAACTTGCTCTGTTTGGAGCTTTAGGGTGATTGCAAATTTGCAGCTACACGAAAGGACAGCAGCATGAGGTCCACTCAGCCTCCTGCCCAGCAAATTCCAGTTGATCCCAGGTGAACTCGTTTCAACTGGAACCAGTTATAAATTCCGTTGATGCAGTTGCATAACCAGTTTAATCCGTTGATTCGTGCGGAAAATCGAACAATTTTCAACTAGGTTGTTACTGACCATTGAACTCCGTTAAGACCATTTACAAACATTACAACATTGAAACCGTTAATTCCGTCACTGAACAAATGGAACCACTTTCAACTGGGATAACTGGAATTTGACTGGGGTGGCTAGACAACGACCTCACGTTTAGCAGTCTGTCTCGAAGTGTAAATCATTCTGTTCACGAGACGCAGTGACTTTTATCAGTAAAAGATTTTCAGTAGTCGAGTGTTACGTTAAGATTGAACAGAATCTTAGAGAGATGTTTGCTCTAATTGTTCAAATTTCTGTTTTGAAAAAAAAAATTGTATTTCCAATGGCGGCGCCGTGCATCGCACTCGCTCTGCAACGTGCCTGGATGATATTTTAACTCTGCACAGCAACAACATACGATTTGCATGATGCTCAACATTCAAATGGCAAATTTTTGACAGCGCTTTCCCGGATAGTAACTAAGCAGTAGCAACCACATGATCAACGTGAGACTGCATCGTGGGCCAGTACCTTGGGTAGTATTTCATTGCATTTTTCCATGTTCCCTAACAATTCGACATAGTTACTATTCATAGAACTGCTACTGTGGCTTTACTACTGTCGCTGGGGCGTAGGAACTGTAGGTAACTTTCTAAAAAGAATTTTTTGAAGAGCCATAAGTGGTCCATTGTCCCCGTTCAGATATCGGCTTCGTAAGGGGTAACTTTGTTCGACACTACCACCCTCAGTTTAATAAGGTGTTCGTGCACACCCTGGGGATTTCAACCCATTGCTATTATATCAACACGTTGGTCCAAGTTTTGATGTGCCGTGAAGCAGAGAGCACTGTGACACAGCGATTAGATACAGATGGGACAGTCCCCGGCCATTACATATTGATTTAGGTACTCTTAATTTCATTTTTCTTGAATTGTTTTTAAATCCCAAAAATCGTATGGGCGTTTATTAGAGGCAGGGGCGTTTATTAGGAACAACACGGTAGTCTTAATTGAAGGAAAATTTCAAAAAAAAGCCATTTTCGAGCTACCGATAAGCCGATAACACTCCCTTGTTTAGGCTTGCACCGCGCATCTTGCGTATACGTGCAATATTCCTTGCCAAACAGCTGTTTACCCAATCGGAATGCCCCTTGGTCGTCCCCTAACTTTTGACCAATCAGTGATGTTTTAGCAGAACATTTAAAATGGGCATTTCACGTTTGTGACGGGTGCATTTTTACTCGCTCCCTTTCCTTTTCTACAAAGCCCTATTCTTTTTTTTCAGTATTAACCTATTTCCGTACGGATATTAATTTTAGCGATGTCGGCTATTTCACGATTTTGTTTACATGTTTGGTGTTCTTTCATGCCGAAATGTTGGCCATTTGATGGCGATTTCAAAAGTTGTTTAACGCTTGTCGTCCCCCATATTTCCCTCGTTTCAAGGCCCTGCCTCTTCCAAAAAATTCACCGTGTTGGAAAGTGCTTCACGGAGCTATCCTCATCTAGTCCTGGTTCTTAGATGTGGACTTAGAATTCATTCTATATAGGGTTGGGTCCTAACTACACTATTATCATTTGTTTAAGGCCTCGTCTTCCTTCAATACCATAAATATGAGTATAACTACCAAGATACGGATAGAAATGATTGCCATTACTCCAAATGAACTTTTTGAATGCTTACAAGGTGCGGGTTTCCGATCGTCTTGGGACCCTTCTGATTTACCCGTAGAGTAATATCTATTTTATATAAGATGAAAGGCCGTTTTTTTCTCATTGTCGTCCGAGAAGTTGTTGAGCCCAATCGCATCACTTTCAGTTCAGATAAACAAAAACACCGCCGTTTTTAGTGGTTAACCACATTTTAATACACAGTTGCCAATAGGGCTTGCAACATGCATTAATATTGCGTCTACCATCACACCGCAAGTTTGTTTCCCACGGTCACTCTGAATGGGGTGTAGGTCAAGTGGCCAGGCTCTCATATCAGTAGAAAACACAATCCACCATAAATCGGAACAACCACCTTAATTCATTAAAATCCAAAGAGAAGTTGGAATTGTGCATACGTTTTCAGAAGTTCCTGTGTATTGTTGCAATGAACCAAAGGAAGATGTTCAAGACTTTTTCTACCCCAAATCAATATTGGGATACTTTTGAATGGGAGGGCAATCATGTGGACCTCCTACGGAGGACGACTTTGGTAGGCAACCAATTAACACCTGTATCTTGAACGACAAAGGCCGAGCAAAGCGATGATCGATATGTCATCATGTTCCTTGATCGTTTTTAATTAGACTATATGAAAGGGACTAAACAGTCGGGTTCATAGCGGGAACACCAAGACACTAATAAGGAGTACAGTTAAAGTAGCCATTGTATTTTGGGACTTTGAAACTCCACTTTTTTTTAGGGCGAGCTTCGAACCCGCTAGATCAAATTGTTGATTGAACGCTACCAAAATAGTCTCCCATTAAAACATCACATATTGTTCCAGCCATTCTTATCTTATGTCCATATGGTATCTGTTCTTCCCATCCAAATTCTCCTACGTAGGAATGCGAGATCATGTTGTTTATGTCAGTCTGCAGTACATGAGTCTGGCGTGCAAGGTGCCCATACAAGTACATTTGCAATATCCATGGCTATGACTGAGAGCATGCTAGCGGTTAGGTGCTTGCCTCTTGGTGTCAAATTTACAATCAAAATTCCCGGTTCGAATCCCAGGGGTCGTGTCACTTGCTGGGATTTATTCGGGTACTCCCAATTCTGGATTTGATCTGTATATCCCCAGCTATTGATTTAAATACAGAATACGCTCTCCTCCATGGTCACTTGGGAATGGGGCAAATGGATCATGAAGCATCCCGTCCTCTTCGAGGGACTGTAAGCCGTTGGTCCCGTGTAAGAGAGTTCCAAGGGTACATGTACATCGCAGTCAAGTGTCAAATAAGAGTAGGGTGCAACCCTGACTGTTCCCAATCGCCCCAGCCTCAATAGTGGGCCATGTTAGAGCGTCCATAGTCATGGTACACGCTCCCCGATCAGCAACACTATCTGAATAATCGACACCACCACAGCCATTACCAAGACTTGTGGAACAAAAGCAAAAAGCAAACAAACAAAGACATTGGCTGAGTGTGTTTTGGTAACATTTTTAACACTTCCTTAAAACAATCTAGTTCTTGTCTTTGTGTGAGTCTGTGGATAGACAGACTCACATTCCATGGGAGTACCCTGCACTGCCACTGCCAGTGGCTCCTGCAACGGTCATGACTTTGCAATGTAGAAACCTCACTGAAACTAGTACCAAGGAACTTCACCCCCGGTCCTCACTTCCCCATAAAATTGTCACAAGTAACCATGAGAGTTTCTTCATTTTTTCAACCCGCCCCCCCCTTTTTGCTGATTTTCATTGACAAAATAGGGTTAACCTACCCCCTATTTCAAGTTTTTCAATGACTAGATTTTCAGACACCCCTTTTCAATGACTCCTTTAAGGCCGACTCGGAGATTATGAATATAATTATTTGAGTAAAATGAAAAACTATCTCATCTGACTAAGATAAAACTATAAAATGGCTCCTTCCGATGCTTCCTCCGTATGTCCGTCCGTAATGTCCGTACGTATGTATGTCCGTGATAAAAATGTTAAAACCCTGGAACATTTGGTCATATCTTTTTTTTCTGGATGAGCTAGAGTAGCCAACTTGGTTATTTTATGGGGACACCCCCTACTCCAACCATGTAATTCAGTCCTCCGCGGGTGGGGTCCTCCCCTGGGTTCTGTCAGGGGTAGGGGAAAAGGTCATCGGAAAAGGTCATATTGCACAGACATGTCAAACCTTGTTTTTCATTTATCTCGAGTCCTGTAAGGGCTACGATGATGAAACGTGTGGAAGAAGCAGGGTGATGGGTGGGGGGTGTTCTCAACCTGATTAGATTTTGGGTGTTAAAATATGCTCAATTAAGAATCTAAATTGGCATAATTATGAAATTTTTCCCTCAAGGCTTGTGTACAAGTTATTCTGGATTCTGTAAGGCGTATATAATGTAACTTGGTGGAAGAGCGCTGAGGAGTTCTCACCTGATTAGATTTTGGCAAATTTGTTTTTTTCAGTTCTGGTTGTTAGCATGTGGGTCATTTCTTTGGGTTTGCCAGCCTGTTTTACATTTCTTGGAACATGTTTAAATACGTAAAATTAATGTTTCGCCGCTTTCCAGACCCCGTATGGTCCCAAATTAAAATAAAATGTGGTCACATGATTTTTTCAAAAATATGTTGCCAAATTGAGTAAATTCTCATAATTTTTACTAAATTTATGAATTTTCCAGGATTTTTTGCTGAGAATTTTTTAAGATTTCTTGAGTCTTTGGCGAGCTAGTGAATGGCCAAAATTAGGTGGACTGGTGCGGTTTTTGTTGTCACTTTAGTGGTCGCGATATTCGGCGGGGACTATTTTACCGCATCGCGTAAATACGAGTTTCGCGCTTGTTTACTATGCGGTCCTCAATTTCTTCGAATCATGACAGTTATAAATACAGTTGAATAGACATTAACACATGACACAGACAGACCTGTTTAAAAACCCGAGGGGTTTTTATTAAAAGAAAACATACATATTTTCTAGATCCGTTTTCAGGAAACTCTGGCAAACAATATTTAAGACAATTTATGCGTATCCTTTCTAGTTTTTATACATGCCACTTTGAATTTCCGGATCGCGAATCCAAGGTGGCATCAAAGTACATTCACTATAATCTCTACTAAACTCTTTCCGACTCTGATGTCTCTGCGTGTTCGATCAACATTTAGCATTACATTGGCAGTTTTTTTTATGAGTTTCTCTCTAGAGATGAAAAGCTGTTGCAAATTAAATCAGTAAAAATTACAATTGCACAGCATGTTTTATAAGTCCAATTTGTTACAGCTAAAGTCTAGGCCTAAATTATCCTCGCTTGTGTCCTATTGCCATTCTTACAGTGTTTTAATAGGAATGTCACCCCTTGAACCATTTCTAAAATAAACCTGTGTCCGCCCAGCATATCATGGCACTTTAAAGGGAACTATACTACATCTGGCACAAGGCCAAAAATGGAAAAGACTTTTTGTCTCATCTTGTCCGGTGCTCAAATCCTACGTTTGTTTTTTTTTTAGTCAAAAAACCCAGTTGACCTTTTTTTTTTGTGTCGCCCTGCCCTAAGGCATAAGACCCCGAGGGATCACTTTGTCCACGGTTGTTGTAGTCTGTTTTGACTGTATGTCTGTTGTTGTGTCTGTTGTGCAAAGGGTAACATTTGCATGTAAGATCCACATACTTTGATGGATCTTTTAAACCAAAACTTGGGTCACAGTTGCACAGGCATCCCCCACTTGTTGCTGAGGTCAAGGTCACATGCCAAGGTCAAGACATGTGAGGTCAAGTTGTAAATAGGCTGAAAATGTACATTGACCTCATATGAAAAGGTGAAGTTCAATGGGAAACCAAACTTGAATCAGGTGCAACATGGATCCCTCATTTGTTGCTGAGTTCAAAGGTCACATGCCAAGGTCCAAAGGTCAGTGAGTTCAGTTTAAAATAGTCTGAAATGTAAAATTGACCTCATATGAAAAGTTGAAGTTCAATTGGAACCAAGCATGAATCGTAGGTTCAACATGGGATCCCTCATTTGTTGCTGAGGTCAAATGTCACATATCGAGGTCAAGTGTTAAATAGGCTGAACATGTAAAATTACTCATATGAAAGTTTGAAGTTCAATTGGAACCAACTTTTAATCATAGTGCAACATGGGATCCCTCATTTGTTCTGCGTTTCAAAGGTCACATATCAAGTCAAAGGTCATGTTTAGGCCCTCATTCACTACCGCGACGGCAGGCGACACAGTGGTCCGAGGACCGAGTCTTTTTTAAAAGTTAAAATCTCTAAAAACATTTTAAAAAGAATGCGTAAAAATGTTGATTTTACACCTATGTGAAAGTGGGAAGCTGAGACATTGTGTGTTGGGTGTTTGTGTGCATATCCAGTTTGTCTATCTTTATTATCTATCAAATTGTGCACACTTCCGAGTTAATATCTTGTTTTTTTTCTGAAATTTTTATGAGTAATTTTTATAACACTTTCTTAAACTGTCACATGTACATATCATATACTTTGGTCTGAAGTTCCAAAATTGGTACAGGTATTCACATTTCCCCAAGCAAATATCTGGCTCGTAAATTCATATTTCGCTATTTAAATTACATACACTTTGGTGTGTCAGTGCTTGGTGTGTTTTGTGTCTGTTGAACATGAATCAATAAGAAGGACTTTCTCTTCCACAATTTTTTTTTTAAAGACAAATTGAAATTTTTCCCAACTTACTAAAAACACCTGGCGCACTTAAATTCTTTAATGTAATTGTCTGTGGACATTTTTTAGGCTCTTTCATGCAAAAATCACAATCCACCGGGGTTAGGTAAGTACAGGGTGATCACCATTGTGATGGGAGGGATATAACGCCTAACATGCCTAAATTCACCCTAATACAACATAGGAATATCACAGACACTTGATTTTCAGTGGTACCAATGGATAGCTAGGTCTTCTCTTTCCATGATACCAATACCATCATGCCCCGCTTACATTCAAACGGATGTCATTGAAGTTTGCATGTCAGCAAAAACTGTCAATTGCCATAATAGTGAATAGGTACTTATTTTGATTACCCATTGAAAAGAGATTCAGAATAATAGAGACTTAACGAGATGAAAGGTCATCTCCAGTACAAGGTCAATTTTTTTTGCAAAGCTTGCAGTGAATAGTCAACCGTGGTGATATTGACAGTGTTCATTTTTAGTCATAATATTCATGCTCTTTGCCATCCTATTGTATTACAAAATAGCAAACATTTTGTATTTTATTCATCAATATTCTATACATTGGTATCATTTTGTACAATTTTGTAAAAAAAGCTGCCGGTCAGCAAATGGTATTGAGCTTCATTTGTTATTTTAAGTGAAAATGTGTTGTTAAGAGTGCATGGTATGTTAGAATTTAGGGATATAATTAACCAGCCAATGCTGCATCTCATGGGCAGGACATTTTCACAAAGAATAATCAAAAGTGCCCAATTTAATTTGAATTCACTTACCACCAATTCAGAGCCACCAATTACAGTCACCTCTAAAATCTTTTAGTACATTTCAAACGTACAATTGCATGCCCATCCAAAAAGTGCCCCATTCGGTTGCATGCAGATGCACTGGATGCTTTTAAAAGACACGTGTCAGCAATTGCTGAAAGATTTGACAGCTATAAGAACCATAAATTTTATGCTTAAATTAAGTAAGTTTGTGTTTATAAATCTTAAACTAGTCCCCTTAAAGGCACTATCAGTGATTTGCCAAATCAGAAAAATTGGAAAAATCATCAAAAATCAGATTTTTGCATGTCTGTAAAAAGTATGGCTAGCCTAACATACCCTGCAAGTGATACGACTGTAAGCAACCCAATAAAGACAAAATAGGATATTTTAGTCATTACTGTTCATTCTGACATGTTCTACAACACATAATTGAATGGAGATTCATATCTTTGAAACACAGCTGTTTCTTCCTTTTTGGTCATTTTTCATGACCTTATGTGAATTCTACTGACTAATTCTTCACTTTCAGACTACTTCTGCAAATTTTGAATATTTTGACTCTTTTGGGTGGATCACTGATAGTGCCTTTAATCCAATCACATGCTTCTACCCTCTCCGGTAAAATACATTTAATAATAATAATAATAATAATAGCATTTATAAAGCGCCATCTATCTAGGCAACCTATTCCGAGGCGCTGTACAAAGAGTTACATAAACAAGTAAACAGAAGAAACAATAATTCAACATGAACATGTAACCTAAAGGAGGAGCAAAAACATACAAAGTAATGGAACTTGAACAAACTTACATTGGAGAGTCAAATAGCAATAATTGAAAATGCAATAATTAAACATTATAGGCAGATTGAAACAAATATGTCTTAAGACTGTTCTTAAATTCATTAACTGAAACACAACAGCGAATGTTTATAGGAAGTGAGTTCCACAATTTTGGTGCACATGAAGAAAAAGCTCTATCACCAAATGATGATAAGGTTCTGGGTACTGATAAGAGAAGTTTATCTGACGATCTGAGAGTCCGGGGTGACAAGTATCGCGTAAGAAGATCATTAATGTAAGATGGTGCAAGTCCATTTAGTGCTTTCCATGTTAGCAGCAGAATCTTGAATTGGATCCGTTGTCGAATGGGTAGCCAATGAAATTGCATAAGAGTTGGAGTTATGTGATCATATTTGCGAGTTTTTGAGAGAACACGAGCGACTGCATTTTGTGTTCGCTGAAGTTTATCAAGAAGGTTTGTTAGAAAATTTTCCATAAACAAAAGAGCCATTACCATGTCAAGTCGGGATTGATAAGGGCATGAACAGAATTGAGGCATTGGGATCGTCAGACAACATTTTTCTGATTGAGGCTGAATGTTACCGACTTTGAAAATAAGAAGCTACTGACAAATTTTCTTCTACATTTGTGGGACCCGGGTGGCTCAAGGCCCGAGGGATTGGACTAAACATGTATTGATTTACGTTCCAGATTTCCCTTTCTGAGTGTCTCCCACATCAGTGGTGTGTAGACACTTGTCCGGGTGCATCAAAGTGCATCATTTCATAGGGTGGTGAAAGTCAATAGTGGATGGGGATGTCAAAGGGTCAACAATAATGTTAACTGTCTTTTTGTAATACATATTCCCTACAAGAAAAAGACTTTGCTTCACCAGTAGCTTATCGCTTGCCTCTACTACCCCATGTCATTCAGTGCCATGGATTCTCCCATTGTCTGGGGTCATAGGGGGAATGCTGTCAATGATTTGCCAGAGCTTTCCTTTAAATAATTTTCAACTGAATCCTTAGTCAATAGGTAGGCCATTACAAGATGATATTGCCCATAACTTTTAATACCCGGGGTGGCTCCCCTGCCTCTGTCAGAAAGTGGGTGGTGGGGACTTGGATATGTGAAAAAGGTTAACAATTGGTACTAACTTTTTTTCTATATAATTTGCAATGCCCACCAATCTTTGTTTGTAATGTAGGTTTATCACCTAGCACCCTTCTTTTTCAGTGCCCAGTGGTGGCTGCCATCCTAAATCTATGCTAACAAAACTTAAGGTGCACAAACGAGAGATTTCACATATCAGGTGTTCCCCCAAAAATTTGAAAGTTCTTATTTTTTGCCCTGCGTAAGCTTTCCTATCAAAAATGAGCCTCCATCGAAGGACTTCAGCATGAGAATAATTGTCTTTGATACCAAAATTCTCCAATTTCTAATTTTCGTTATAGGAGCAACATAAGGACATCAGCCTATGGTTTATTTGGAACTATAAGCAAATCAAAATCACATTATTCTCTCTTTTAAGACATTTTGTAGCATATATCAAGGTCAGAACACACACACATTGAGTGTCTAATCTATGTGAAATACTATTATGACAATATGATCCCTCAAAATCTCTCGTTGCATCTTTAAATGCAATCCTCTGTACCACCACAACTAATTTAGCATTATAAGTTTTAATGATTTTATATATAACAGGTACCCAGAGTCGGGGTTGGAATTACCCGCCTATTTTTTTCTGTACAATCTCGAGCCAACACAGCAGTACACCAAAGAGAAACCATCATTGACACAACGATAGGAATGCCTCAGCGTACCTAGGTCTGTCCATCAAACTAACGTTTGGTGATCGCCTTTAAAACGAAATCTCAAAGTCTATGAGCAGAGGTGTGGCAACTTAGCTTGGATCATTTGCTATATTCAAATTGCAATTGGTGACCGGGTACAATTACACATATTATTGTTGTTCTGGATTCTCACCATTCATCTCAGAATAGCCTCAAGAACAGTATTTTTTAAAAGGACATCGCTGAATAAGGAGAGAAGGAGGCCCTCTATATACAATAATAGTAATATTTTCACCATCAATTTGGAGTTGGTATTGACAACTACTTTATCATGTACGCAAGGTGTTTTCTTTTTATCCCCAAAATACACTTGTATCAAGAAAAAAGTGAAAAAGTCTGAGAAACTTCGGGGCAAACTTCTCTCTGAAAAAGCCAAAGCCGGAGCATCGCCTCCATTTCAATGACCATTTATTACTTAAATGAAGAACAGGATATCGTTGCCATAGTTTGCCCCTCTGTTCGTGAACTGGTAATTGACGCCTCCAGATAAAACCGTTTTGTGTCCTTCATACGCTACAAAAGAGGGCTACATGAGGCACCCTTTATAACACTACCCAAATACCTATTAGCCGATATACTGCTATGATTTGGATTATATAACAATCTTCACACCAAGCAGACCCTGGAATTCAACAACAATGGCCAATTACCGCGCTTTTTATATCATTAGAGCAAGTTAACTACAACTATGAGCATATCTTCCCGCCATGGCGCAGTCATACCGTTCATTCACCATTGTATTGAGCCAATACATCCCCTGTATTTTAAGTATGGAATTTATGATCCCAGACTGCAATATTCCCCAGACTGTTTGTTAACTGTCTGCCTCCAGCTCTGAAGCAAGCCCTTGGTAGATTAGCATGCCTTATCTCATATAGCGATATGGTATGATTTTATGTTAAGTTCGTTGTTGTTTTTGGCAATTCCATTTTGATTGTCCGGCCGCCCCAGAAAACAAAATGCAAAAATAGGTCTTTCCACCCCAAGAACCAGAAACGCCATCAAAAAAAGCACATATATTTGCTAAATAATATATCTGCACATCCTTGCAATGTCGGCACTTGTGGTCTTGGGGTGGAAAGGCTTCAAATATGGAAATTTTTTAATTACCCCATTGAAGTCCTGCTTATAACACTTTACATAAAACCGATTTTGGGGAATTTTGTAAAGTGGATTTTTGAAAACCGCAAAGGTAAAACTTTGAGCATGTCGCTTAAAATTTATGCAAAACGTTCAAGTTCATCCGTTCTCATGGAAACTATATAGGGCGTCCTTCATTCCTTATCCTCTGGCGATGTCCCTTTCGTTGATTGTGATTTTTCAATTTTGATGCTATGGGGGGGGCGAATTCAGTTGGCGTCAACTGAACCCCATTAAACCACTGTTGAAAAAAAATTTGTGTTAAAATGAATTTCTTCCAGAGTAGTATTAAACTTGTACGATTAAGCACACATATACGAATACTTGGGCCAACGGATAAGACTGAAGCACAAAATCTCAATTTCTTCGAGGTAATGGGGGCACACTGCTGTGGTCAGGAAATCCCCCTTTAATTTAAAATCTGCATTTTATATATACATAATCCAATTTGACTTGTGGCTTTATTAAATTGTTAAAAAAAGAGGGCACCCTTTGGGAGGTTTACTTTTTTTTAGGGAGATTTACACACCCGTTATCATAAATTGGGCTATTGGTTATGCATTTTCTCTAAACACTCAAAATCTCTTGATCGTAATTTAGGCATCAGAACGATCACAAGGTTCACTTTGTGCTTATTAATTAAAGTTACTAAACACACTCTTGATACCTTTAATATAACCTCACTAATCTCTAACAAACTCATGTGGGAAAACCACATCACTGTTACCTACATCAGGTACCACCACACAACAACCCCAGCATAGGACCCCCTCCTACAGGGCCCCTACTTCAGGGCCCCTTCCAGAAGTAAAACACAGCAACTCCCCCTCAATAATACCAGGCGGTCCACCTCCAGCATACCACAGACTTCCAAACTTGCCATATGTGAAGAAAGACGATTGTGAAGAGCTCTCCAGTGGACCTGTGTGAAACAACTCTAGCCAACCTTAACCTAGTACTGCAGTCTTGTCAAGAAAAATTCCAGGTAAAGTAGCACTAATACTTTGTCCCATTGTCTGAAGTAGAAGTAGAACGACGCGCGCATATCCCCCAGTGCTGCCCTTTCATTTGTAGTGCGCTTCTGCTTTGCCTATACGCGCGCTGAAAGTCGATACAATATATACGTCCGCGTCGCTACTTCATAATTTGAGCTGGACAGAGTATAGAAGACTTGCTTTTTTACAGTGTGTCCCAAAAGAAGTGGAACACCCATTACCACGGGTATGTAACTTATCGTTGGGGCAAATATTAATAAAGAATCTAAAAGGTGTATTCGAAAAGCTGAGATTTCATAACTACAGGATACCAAATATCTTGGCATGAAATGATTTGAGGGCTCAAATTTCTGGCCGAAGACAATGAGGAAAATAGGGCCTTTCATCTTGATATCAAAATCCTACTACTTCCGGGTAATCAGGGGGTCCCAAAGATGATCGGAACAAAAAGCACCATCCGTTTCAAAAGTAAGACACAAGTTTTAGGTGCAGATGTGCCTCATTCCACAATTTGACCTCCTCCCACTGTAAATGTTACACTTGATGCCCATCTTCCGTCGTTCTATGACATACTCCTTCATTTTTCGCAATGTCAAAGATGTTAATAGTTGGATTATGTTATTACAGGTGCATTTTGTATCCTAGCACCGCCATATTTATGGTTCTTTAGATTCCTCAAGAAAAGGTTTATTTCCAAATTTCATTGATTCCAGTATAGTTCCATCACAGTGCTCTATAATGCAGGTGTTTGTAAATTTAGTCCGTAGTATGTAATTTCTTCAAGATAACATCGAATCTGCCGTCGAAATTTGGCACACATTAGGCAAAAAAATTGTGTTGCCCATCCCCAGCGTAAAAAAAATCAGGCGGTCGGTTGTTTTTTTTTTTTTTTTGTGTTCTCTTTTTTTTTTAAACTCAATTTCTCCCGAAAGTGATTGCTATTCATGTAAAGCCGCTAAATACGTAAGAGGGGGGCCATTCAACATCTATTAGAAAATATTTCTTGTAACTAAAACTTTATTTTTTGAAAGAAGTGTCTCTTCAATATTGAATTAGTTGACCATTTTATTGGCGCAGCTTGCGCAGACCGACTGCCCCCGGTCCATTCGGACGATGGCGACTTGTACTGTATCTAGTTGCAACTGCCATCGGTTGTGTCTGCCATCGTAATAGCAAACTGCAAAAGTCTCACATTTTAATCGGAAGTTGTAACACAGCGAAAACCACCTCACAACTTTACAAAAGCTGTAACCTTCACGCGTGCTACCGTAGGATACCACCGTGATCGGTCCATGATCAAAATGCATTGCCTATACTTGCTGTAAGCATGTGTTTGACCAGTATACACAGCACGGTGAAAAAGGTGTACTTGAGCATATTTTTTTTTTTTTTTTTTTTTTTTAAGATTTCGTTTTTTTTTTGATATTTTTTTCCGCTGCTTCAAGAAGGAAATTTATTGTTTTTCCATTTTATTAACTGTTTCAACTGGTGTTTTTCAAAATGGTTTGTTTGTATTTGTTGCTGTTCAATTTGAAAATAATAAAATTTTGTTTTAAATTGCAATATTACAAGTGGTTTGTCGAATTGTTACTCTGTATCGTTGATATACGTGCGGTAATTAACGCCAGCGCATAACAAAGGCCAATTTTCTTTTTCCGTCGTTTTATTTCACGCACATTGATATTGTCCACACATTTCATCCTATTCCCGTGTCATTCCAAAAGAGTGAGTGTATTTTGCCCGTGCACGGAGTTAAATCCGAGCTACTCTTTGTGATTTTCTGTTATGGTTTGCTTTGTTACACATTTTATCAACCGTAAAACAAGTCAAAATAGAAACTCAAGAACTAACAAAAAAGACGACCCGAGGTTTTCGGGATTTTTGTCGGTCCCGCGGAGGCAAACACAACATTTTTTTTGCCTAAATCCTAAGGCTAACGATTCAGACGAATTGAAATATCACTTTTTATTTATTAAGTTACTGGGACAAGCTGCAGATTACAAAATGACCATTTAATAAACTAAAACTCCTCAAGTGTTTAAGGCTGTTAAAGACACTATTAGTGGTTTGCTAAATCAGACTATGGAAAAATTCATTACAAAATCAGATTGTTGCATTTCTGTACACTGGATGGATCTTTGCATAACCTATAAGTGATAAGACTAAAAGCAGGCCTAATAGGACAAAATCAGATATTTTAACCATTACTGTCGTACGGACATTAACGTAACTGAAAGGAGATTCTTATCTTTGAAAATTGCTGGTTTTTCCTTTTCTGTCAGTTCATCAGTTGGAAAAAAAAAAATAACCTATGAAAAAATTCTACAAGACTTATCCTTAATTTAAGCTTATATTCCACAATTTCAATATTTGACTCTTTAGGGTGGATCACTGATAGTTGTCTTTAATTATATACTCATCTTATATTAGGTCATTTTTGGCATAATTACATTATACCTTTGCACCATGCTTATCATTTACCTTATTGTTAATGGAATTAAAGCACATGATACAAAGTAGTTGCAAAGGGTTTATATTGTAATTATGCCTATTTTTTAAAAAAATAAAATTGGAAATTCCGGATCTTAAAGTGCATTTCGTGTTTCCAGCAACCTTCTGTTTTAGTCATGGTTCACTAGATGTCAACTGAGAAAAGCTTATTCACAAATTTGAGTTGATCCCGATCTGCGTGTTTGTGTTAATATGAGCAAATGCTGTTTCCCATGTCCCACTGGCCCACTTGCTGTAATTCTGTCCGTTTACGGAACAGCAAATACAAAATTGCGAAGATCTTACGGATGCCCCGACCAAATTTGCACATAAGTTAGGTACACATGAATACTCAGACTCAACGGTTCAGATGATATAAAAATACATCCAATTTTTTGAGGCCAAGTCGGGGGACGAGGTTGTGGATCACGAAATGCCCCTTTAATTTAGTATTAGAGTAGTAGTAAATTAAGATGAACATTTAATAACTGAACATGTAAAGTTAACCACACATCTATAAAAAGTGAGGTGAAGTGAAACAATGCTGTGCAGGAATTGTGTTGCTTTTAGCAGTAAAGTTGTGCTTGCACATTCTTTATACAGAGTGTCAAAAAAACTTTACTCTAAAAGCGCTTCCAATGTCGGGTTTGTTTTTACACACATTAATTATGTGTTTTGATGTGTAGTAAAAAAGACAGTTGTCCGTGTACAAGTTGAAAAAAAACACAGATTCATTAAATCAAGGGACAAACTTGGTCATTTAGGTAATCAAATCGATGGGATTTAGCTGTGTTTTAAAATATTTAAAAAATTACTTTTAAATATGTTAAATAATTGCATTAAATGTTTATTTAAAGACCTGGAAATTGGGGGTGCTTTGGGGGTAGGTAATTTTTTTTAAAAACTATTTAAAGCCGGAAAATTACCATTCAGACTTTACTTACAATTCTTATATATGCGTTTAAAAACAAAACCATTGCATGTCATTTTCACAGAGAGAATTAGCGGATGATTCACTAAGCAATCAGATATACTCCCACGACACCATGGCTAAAAGACAAGTTATCAAAACCAGTCAAACAAAGAATGGGCCAGTTAGCTGTGGGTATGTAAGTATAATAAAGTATGCGCAATGTGTGGGCAAACACAGCTGATGGAAACTTCTAGAGATAAAATACTTGCCAAATGAGAACATGGTTCCAGGATGGGGCAGCCAACCATCCCTTAAATAGGACTTGACATGTTTCTTTGTTTGTGCATTGTTGCTTTGTTAGCAATCATTTCCCAAAATAGAACGAAGTTCTAATAGTAATCATATAGAATGTTTTCTAATAGGTCCCTTAGGACTATAGTCAACACCCCCCACCTTTAATATATGTTTGACTCAGTGCTAATTCTGTTGATAGTGTGATGGGATTTGTAAAGGTGCTTGTGATCTAGTGATCTCTCTCTCAATCACCCAAATCATTGCATGCAGGCACATGCAGCACGCACATACACAATATTTCACGGCGCTATAATTGTAAATCTACTTACTGGTGGTGATGATTTAAAGCCACATCTAAAGACACATTATTCCTTGAAGCTAAGTGATAAAGTTTGGCCAAAAACATTATCCCAGAAGAAATACATTTCTCTCAATTTGGAATAAATGATACGGTAAGACTCAAACTAAACTACAGTAACATTTCAGGAAGCCATCCAAAAGTCACAAAATAACATTAGAATCATATAGTTCTCACTCTGTGATTTTATCATTTTCTGAAGCCAAGAATTCTTGTCATTCAGAGGATTTGGAAATTAACAGCATAAATTTGTTGTATTAGGGTCTGCATGAAGATAGTTACATGTCAACACAGACACGTTACAGCACATCAAGCCAGTGTGCATTCAAGAAAGCCTGGATTTCATGATCATAAAGCACCCATTTGAATAAACAGATGTGCAGGAGCAAAAACAAGCAAACCAAAAATCATCTTTTCAATCAAAGACATCGTAAGAACGTTCAGATCTGGCAATTGCAAATATGCAAAATCTTTGTTTTAAGTAAATGGGGCGTCTTTTAAAATGATGCTTGTCCCTTTAAAGAAAATTAAAGTGTTAAAGTGCCCTCATTAAAAGTTGGCCAGGGAATTATCGACTAAGTTTTTTCATGTCTGCATATGTATTCTCCCTACAGCTCTAGCTGCACAACGGTATGATGAAGCAAATGAACTCCATGCTCTCACTTTGATGGTTAGACTAGGAGCTGAGGTAAGTACCTTTTAACCCCTTGGAGGGTCTACCACATTTCTTTACAGTATTTCTGATTGGCTCATTACAGGATATAACTGTTATTACACCTTATAAAGTTCATGAGATAATAGGCATAATCCTCCATTTCATTGGTTAATTGCGCCGGACACAGGATGATAGATTGAGGCTACAGTGAATTTGGGGCTATTTCCCATGGCTGTAATTTTTGCTACTTTCCCCTATATATCATCGTACCCAAGGGAAAAGTTATCTGTTAGCATTAAGTCACGCAGTTTTATTTATTATGGTTCTCTACCAGAAAAGAAGTAACTACTTCTCCCGTTGTTAACAACAACAACACAAAATGGCCCCCCCCCAGTTAGTCGGTCAGTGTCTTTGACAGCCGACGAAATTGCCGCTGCGTTAATACAAAATAAAGATGCCAAAACACAAGATTGTCGTCCGGAAATCAAGTTGGAACGCTTTTTCAGACTAACTGTACGGAAAACAAGGAAGTTCTGTCTGTCGCTGAACTGAAGCCCTAAATTTGCCAACTTGGAGGACGAGTTGTTGGGGTACTTTTAACGGGCCGAGGTTCGTAAATGGGATGGGCGATTTCTCTATGCAAAGAAATGCTTACAGTCCACATGATATGGTCTCAACCAGGCACTTTGAAAATAGCAGAAATATTGACCATGGTCAAAAAATAAAGAGTTTAGCACTCTAGCCTGAATCTATGAACATTGGATTACATGTAGGATTTGGGGCACCGTACGAGAAATTCACAAGCAGGAAGTGTTATGCCCCCAAGTTACTTACATTTCCTTAGGCCCATATCCTCATAAATAATATAAGGTTTTTTTTGGGGGTAATAAAAAATACCTACAGTGCTATGTCGGCGGAAATTTGGCAACTATCAGATTGCAACTATTTTTCACTCGGTACTCGGCTACAGCCTACCACCCTCCCTTCGGGTTGGGGTGGTAGGCCTTTAGCCATTACCTCAAGGAAAAATAATTGGCACATTTGCCCCTTCCAACATGTAGTATTTGCATAATACAACCTCTGAGTAACCAAGATCAAAATATACGTCCTTTATATATCCCTAATCCCTATAGGAAAAATCGAACGATCATCTCAAAAAATTGAGGTAGTATTATTTGTTTTTTTTTTTTGTTAGATCTTGGGGAAATTTCCCCCAACCCAAGGTAATTTAAATTGCATTAAGGGACGTTGGGATATACCTTTAAACTTTCAACCATGTCTTCCTGATTGGCTAGTTACATCATATAACCTTTTGAATAACCAATCAAATCATCCCCTAGTGCCTCATTGGGTTACAAAGTCCGTCCAGCATATAAAAAATAATGTGAGAGCCACTGTGTGGTCCTGTTGAAAAGTCAAGACTCTAATCATTACACTGTTAAAGTTGTGAGTTTGAGCCCACTGTAGGCCGAGTAATGTGCAACAGCACGGGCAAGGCACTTTCAGAATACCTCATCAACCCAATTTATTTCGGGTAGCTGTTATGGGGATATTACAAACTAAGTGCAGATAGGATTGTGCGCTTGGCCGGCTGCCTGCCTAGGTGAAGCAGAGTTGATTGCGAGGATTATTGTGCTATATTAATCCTCACACGGGCTATAGCAAAAATCAGCAATGAAAGATCGCAATTGCTGCTAATTGCCCTCTTTCGAACATGTTTAGGGTTAATACAATCCTAGAGGTGGTCTATAGAAGGTCATTGTTTCAAATCCTATCGAACGCAGGCTCATTTGATGACTTAATCACCCCTTATCCCACTTTTGAAGAAAAACGGAAAAAGGTGCGAAAAAAACCAGGGTGCCCCCGCGAAAAAATCCAAATGGCCGCCAAATTGGGCAAAATTTGATTTTTGACCATAACTCGATTATTTTTTGTTCAATTGCTTGATTTTTGGTGGCAATACCCATTTTTGGGGTTTTAGGATCATTCTATGCAACTTCAATCTCACCATAGCCTTTCTTTTCTTGAAAATTCCGTTTTTGCTTAAAATTGAAGGCCTGAGGTGCGCTTTCCCTCCCAAAAAATGCGCATTCCGATTGCAAAATGGTGATTTTATATTCAAAAGGTTGAAGAAGTTTTTTTATTTATGAACCTTGCAGAAAATTTGACTACACGTGGTTTTGCAGTTTTAAAACTGTAGGGCTTTTTAATGAAAAAAAACAAATAAAACCGCCCTCCATTGAAACTCCACACATAAAAGAAAGTTCGTTGGACGCCCTGTATTTCCAATTAGGGGTTTCAAATCATCAAATTTTAATTGATCCACGGGGAAAATGGTAAGTGTTACACACTCTAATCTTCAGAAATGATGAATCAACAGTCTGATGATGGCTCACAGTTAAAATTTAAAACTTTTGTAATATGATGATAGGTACTTTTTGGGAAAGCGCCCTCGCAGTCCAATTTAAGCTAAAACTGGCATATCGAGAAAACGAAAGTCGTGTTGAGAATAAGTTGCAAGATGATTCCTTGTAGGCCAAACATGGGTATTGCACCAAAAGGAGGAGGATTAAACAAAACCCTATCAAGTTAAAAGTTCAAAAATTTGATTTTTTGGCCAATTTGGGCGCCATTTTGGATTTTTTCGTGGGGCACCCTGGATTTCGCAACTTTTTAATTTTTTTCTTTTCTTTTTCTTCGAAAATGTGATAAGCATCATTAAAGTCATTATTCTATCTTTTCTAGCCTGTGTTCGAAGTGATCTGAAAACTATGACCCAAATATATGACCACTCAAAAAAAATTATAGCCCACCTCTATTCCTATTTATTTAGAGCAGCTAATTAAGGTTAAACATATTGTGCACAGTGCATTGATAGTGTCACGCAGTGTTTTTCAAAAACATTTGCCTGTTGCGTAGGATGATTAATTTACTAGGAGTTAATACGATTTTATAATTTCCTCATATTTTCCTTTACTCATTCTTGCTTTGTTCCATTAGACAGATCAGCATCTCGCTTTGTGCATGATTTAATTTCTCTCTCAAGCAACAATATCATTTTTTAACCCATGATTATTAGATCTTACACAATATAAACCCATAATTGAGTACCTGGAGCCATATTCCCAAGAAATCTTAACGTATAAACTGTCTTAAACAACCCGTATCTTTACAGAGCAAATTTTCCGCAGCGGCATGGCGGAATATGAGTTTGGATTCCCACAACTCTGTAGATTCTCGCGCCCATAATGTCTCCTTTTTCAAATTGACCAAGAATTGAAAAGTCATGTTTTATGACAACGTTAACACTTGTGCACCAGCACCCAGATGTTTTGTATGAAACAAATATTGCGAAAAACGTTGATATTTTGCAGGTCATGTGATTTCATATGCCCAGGCTGGCAACTGTTGTCTATGCGTGAAGTCACAAATCAGCTATTTGCGGTGGGTTTCCCATAGGGACACTCTGTAAACGGCATACATAGAGCCACCCTAGTTTTACATGAACGATAGCAATAGACTGGAATGGTAGCCGCTAGTTAGGAAATAACATGTGCATTTTTGTGCCCATTTGTTTCACTTAGATGGTTGAAACAATCCCAAGAAATGGTCCATAAAGTCTGCCAAACGCCTCGAATCGAAAGTTTGTTCTGAGTGAGTCACGTTTGCTTTGCACCTCCAAATAAAATTGAGATTCGGAGTTACTAAAAAGTATGTGCAGTATTGGCATCGCGAAGTGATACCTTGAAACGAGGCCGATGCTATAGGATAAGCACGGGCAAGTGACCAGGATGAGTAGACAACCCTATTTTATTTACCTAAACCCTCAACACACGAATGCAATGTGCTTTTCTTATACATGGGGTTACTTTGTATAAACCCTTGCCTTTTATAGTGCACAAAATCGACCACTAAATAAGAAAATATGAAATGTTTTGGAGTTTATATTTATTTTTTTCAGTAAGTTTGTCAAAATCAAATGAAACTAATAAGTAATAAAAAAATGAATGCAAGGGTACGTGGCTAAAAAAAAGCATCTGATCGAGATGCCCAAGAATAGATCGGCTTAAACTAAGCCAATGAATCTACATGTTCTATAAATGGTTGGGTGATTGGCTATGGCTGTAAAATAAACAAATACAGCAAACAGCTGTACCGATACGATGCAAGGATGATTATCTTATTTACAATGTAAGCTTTTTATCGATACCAGGTAACAGCGTCACAATCGATAAAATATTAATTTGCCACAAAAAAGGTAGGATTGCGGTAAGCTTACAGCAAGTTTTACACGAATCTGATTGGATTCCCATTGAAATAGTGTGGCGAGAATCTCACGTGAATCGATTCGGGGATTCGCATCCAATTTGAGCCTTGAAGGTCCTTTTGTGTGACACTTTAATCTACAACTAATTTGAAAATTCAGCTATAGTATAATATGGCCATGAAAAATAGTGAGAATGAAAGACATGCCTTCAATTTGGTTAAGAGTGTTTTGTGAATCTGGCCCCTGGATTGATTCTACTAAGGTCTTCCTACTGGAAATTTGTGACACAGAACCCTTCATTCTAGAAGCAGGCTTTTTTAGTTCTGATCCATTATTAAAGCTGCTTCCTCATAAAGGTAAGCAGAGGTGAATGGTTTATACACGATATTCTTAATTTGATTGTCTTTTTTTGGGTACCCTTGCGTTGTTGTCAATGGATGGTGGTATAACCGTGTCTACTTTTGAGGCAAAAAAACACTTACTCCTGTGGAAACACACAAAGAAGACATGCCATGACAAACAACCAGCTGGAGAAAGGACAGTGAGTCCTCACCAATAGCGGACAATGACAAAGAGCCATTGGAGAAAGAGATTGAGTCACCTCCAAAGCAGACAATGAAAAGAGCATTGGAGAACGAGATTGAGTCCTCCAAATTAGACAATGACAAAGAGCCATTGGAGAAAGAGTGAGTCTCCAAAATGAGACAATGCCAAAAGAGTTCATTGGAGAAAGAGATTGAGTCCTCAATTCAGACATGACATAAGCTATGGACAAGACCTGAGTCACCAAATCGGAAACACGGGTTAGAGGATCGCTGCCAAAGGTGAAAAAACTAAACGATTGATTATGACAATGTGTCAAACAAAGGAGGAGAAACACAGAAAGTGAACCCAAGTGACAAGAAGGAAATGGGAAATCTGTGAGCATATAGGAGACAATAATGGAGGAGGTGGAATGAAAAGTAGTGTGAATGCTGAGATGTGTGTTATTTTTAA